>RJWM01003647.1:0-51182 GCA_004363535.1 Dasyprocta punctata | reverse complement strand
CCTGAGTGCTGGGATTAAAGGCATGCTGGGATTAAAGGCGTGCGCCACCACGCCCGGCCGTAATTCTTTTTTTTTTGAAAGGCCTATTTGTACTGCTAGTTTTGACCAAAATATTATGATTAAACATACTAATTTGTATAACAATAAACTTGACAAGTAAGTACTTGGTTTTCAGGGCCCTAAAGCTCTCATAAATTACTCCAAGAGGTCAGGTGTGGGGGCAAATACTTGTAGCCCCAGGACCTGGAAGGTTGAGGCAGGAGGATTGCTGCGAGTTCAAGGCCAGCCTGAATTACAAAGCAAGACCTTGTCAAGAAAAACAAACAAACAAACAAACAAAAAAACCAAAAAATATTTCCAGCTAACTGGACAGGGCTCCAGAACTGGGTCCTATCCAATTATGTTTTATACACTATAGCTCAAGATTTTTTTTTAGGGGAAAAAAAGTGATGTTAAAAGAAAGCTTGATGGGGGAAAAGCAGGGCAAAGAGGGTGATGGTGGATAAAACTGATCAAAGTATGCTATGTATGTGTTCAAATCTCCAGTATGAAACCCATTAATCTTTATGCCCAATTTAAAAAAGTGAAAAAAATAAAAGCCAAAACATTCTTTTTTACTTTTAATTTAAAGTTTTTTTTAAAAAAAGGAAGCCAAGCATGGGGAAGCACACCTTTAATCCCAGCACTCGGGAGGGTGAGGCAGGAGCATCGTTGTGAGTTCGAGACCAGCCTGAGCTACAAAGTGAGTTCAAGGCTAGCCTGAACTGAATAGTGAGACCCTGTCTCAAAAAATAGGGCCAGGGATTTAGCTCAGTGGCATGAGCACCTGCCTGGCAGGCATGAGGTCGTGAGTTCGATCCTCAGTACCAAAAACAAAAGAAAACAAAAAAACCAGGCGTGGTGATACATCCAGCACTTAGGAGGCTGAGGCAGGAGGATTGCTCCAAGTTTGAGGCCAGACTGGCCTACAAAGTGAGGGCAAGGCCAGCTTAAACTGCATAGTGAAACCCTATCTCAAAAAGACCAAAAAACAAAAAACCAAAAAACCAAAAAACAAAAACCAGAGTGGGGGCCAGGGATATAGCTCAGTGGCACAGCGCCTGCCTGGCAAGTACAAGTCCTGAGTTTGATTCCCAGTACCAAAATAAATAAATAAAGTTAAAAACAAACCAGAAAGCCGGGGATTTAGCTCAGTGGTGTAAACACCTGCCTGCCAAGTACAAGGTCGTGAGTTTGATCCCCAGTACAAAAAAAAAAAAAACCACCAGAAAAAAAACCTTGAAAACCCCCAATCTAGGTTATTCTAAATAATAATTTCATGTAAAAATGAAAAAAGTTTCACTAACATTGCACAAAGAAAGGTAACTGTGGAAAAAAAAAAAAAGAAAGTTAACTGTGGGTACATCATTTTAGTAATTGGAGTATGAAAGTCTTGACTTGGAAAAAGGAGGGGTTGAACTGGATTTTTTTTTTTGGTACTGGGAATCAAACTCATGACCTCATGCTTGCCAGGCAGGCGGTTGTGCTGCTGAGTTACATCCCTGACCCTGAACTGGATATTTTTAAGTTCCCTACCAGTATTAAAAGAAGGGCTGGGAGCACAGCTCAGTGATACAGCACATGCTTAGTACAAGCATGAAGTTCAGGGTTCAATCCCCAGCAAACACACACACACACACACGCACACACACACACACACACAGGCACACCTACACACAAATGTAGAGTAGCAATGTAGATGGATGCAAAACAAGTTAGAAAACAGCACAAGGGCTGACAATGTAGCTCAATGGTAGAATACTTTTCTAGCATTCATGAAGCTCTGGGTTCAATTCCCAGCATCACAACATAATACAGCAGCCAGGCATGGTGGCACATGCCTGTAACCCCAGCACTGACGAAACAGGCAGGAGGATCACTGTGATTTTGAGGCCAGCCTGGGATACACTGAGAATTCAAGACTGGACTGAACCATAAGGCAAGACTCTGTCTCAAAAAAACAAAACCCAGCCGGGCGTGGTGGTGCACACCTTTAATCCCAGCACTCAGGAGGCTGAGGTAGGAGGAGCATTGTGAGTTCGAGGCCAGCTTGGGCTACAGCGCGAGCGCAAGGCCGGCCTGAGCTACATAGTGCAACCCTGCCTCAAAAAACCAGGGCCGGGAGTCTGTCTCAGTGGCTTAAGCGCCTGCCCTGGCAGGTGCGAGGTTCTGAGTTCAATCCCTGGTGCCGCAAAAAACAAAACAAAACAAAAAAAACCCATCACAAGCAAACGAAAACGATAATTATGTTATAGATACTTAATCAGCTACATCAGGCTTAAATTTCGGGGTGGGGGGACCAGGGATCGAACACATGACCTTGTGTTTGCCAAGTAGGCACTGTGCTGCAGAGCTATATCCGACTCCCAGGCTTAATTTTTTTTTTTTTTTGTGGCACCGGGGATTGAACTCACAACCTCGCACCTGCCAGGGGAGGTGCTTAAGCCACTGAGCCAAACTCCCGGCCCTGGTTTTTCGAGGCAGGGTCGCACTATGTAGCTCCAGCCAGCCTTGCGCTTGCGTTGTAGCCCAAGCCAGCCTCGAACTCACAACGCTCCTCCTACCTCAGCCTCCGGAGTGCTGGGATTAAAGGCATGCGCCACCACACCCGGCTCTCAGGCTTAATTTTATTTTATTTATTTATTTATTTTTTTTGCGGCACCGGGGATTGAACTCACAGCCTTGCGCCTGCCAGGGCAGGCGCTTAAGCCACTGAGCCAAACTCCCGGCCCTGGTTTTTTGAGGCAGGGTCGCACTATGTAGCTCAGGTCAGCCTTGCGCTTGCGTTGTAGTCCAAGCCGGCCTCAAACTCACAACGCTCCGCCTACCTCAGCCTCCCGAGTGCTGGGATTAAAGGCGTGCGCCACCACGCCCGGCTTCAGGCTTAATTTTAAACACAAAAGGTTTACATGATTCACAAAACCATCTTCTATATTAATACTAAGTATTTAAGTTAGTATAAATAAAGCAGGTGGTGTAAGGTTTAGTCCAAGGTCTTCTCTCTTATTTCTCCTTTATGTCTATCTTCCAATAAAATAAAGTAGGTTTTGCTTCTGTAACTGATAAAAAACCAAAATGAGCTG
Source organism: Dasyprocta punctata (assembly GCA_004363535.1). NCBI lineage: Eukaryota > Metazoa > Chordata > Mammalia > Rodentia > Dasyproctidae > Dasyprocta > Dasyprocta punctata. The sequence continues at coordinate 48,060 of RJWM01003647.1, read as the reverse complement.
AGTGTGTTTCGCACACTTGTAACACCGGCTACTTGGGAGGTAGAGGCAACAGGATCCTAAATTCACAACCAGCCTTGAGAGAACCTACTGCAAAAGAAAAGTATTAAAAGGGATGGGAATGTTGCTGAATAATACCTGGGTTCAATCTGCAGTCACAAAAATGAAAAACAAAACAAAAAGACCCATGTTTTGTAAAACTTTATCCCATTATCACTTGACTAACATTTCATATCTGGCAAAGTGAATGAAGATTTGCATTATGGCTGTATGTACTGGATCTATGATTATGACACATAGTGATAATCTAGATTCTTTAGCCAAAATCTGAAGAAATCTGTTAAGGCATTAGTACAGTAGCTATAATAATTTCCTAATTCAGTGACCCAGAATAGGTTATACTATACAAAATGAGTAAAACCAAAAGGGAAAAGAAACTATTTTCCATAAAAAGTAAGCAAAGCTGATTTGCTGTAGTTTAATAAAAATGAAAAAAGGTATTACAAGGGTGGCCAAAGACAAATGAGTTTTAGCCAGGCGTAGTGGCACACGCCTTTAATCCCAGCACTCGGGAGGCTGAGGTAGGAGGAGCGTTTTGAGTTCAAGGACGGCTTGGGCTACAACGCGAGCACAAGGCTGGCCTGAGCTACACAGTGCGACCCTGTCTCAAAAAACCAGGGCTGGGAGTTTGGCTCAGTGACTTAAGCGCCTGTCTGGCAGGCGCGAGGTTGTGAGTTCAATCCCCGGTGCCGCAAAAAAAAAAAAAAAAAAAAAAAAAAGACAGTTTTAGAGTAGTAATTCTATTATTTCTTTTTTTGTCATACTGGTGATTGGACCCAGGGCCTTGTGCAACCCAGGAAAGTGCTTTACTACTGCTATATAGCTCAAGCCCTTTTTATTTTGAGACAAGGTCTTGCTGTGCTGCCCACACTAGACTTGACTGTGGTATCCTTCTGTCTCAGCCTTCCAAGTAATTGGGATTACAGGTTTGAATCACTGCACCTGGCTAGAGGTAGAATTTTAAAATTAGGTACATACAACTGGGCATGGTGGAGCACACCTATGATCCCGGCACTCCTAAGTACCCAGTACGGCTGAGACAGGGAAATGAAGTCCAAGGCCAGCCTGAGCTACACAGTGTGTTCAAGATCAGTCTGAACTACAGAACCAGACACTGTCTCAGAAAACCAAAATAAAGCTGGGCATTGTGGCACATTTCTGTACTCCTAGCACTTGGGAAGCTGAGGCAGAAGGATCACTGCAAGTTCGAGACCAGCCTGGGCTACAAAGTGAGCCCAAAGCCAGCCTGAACTGCATAGTAAGACCCTGTCTCAAAAAGACAAAAAAATCCCACATAAATAAATAAATATACATGTACAAACTTAAGTCTTATTACCCATCTACTATGAAGGGTATGACATTCTATTGAATTATGATTTTTTTGTTATTATTATTATTTTTTTGTGGCACCGAGGATTGAACTCACAGCCTCACGCCTGCCAGGGCAGGCGCTTAAGCCACTGAGCCAAACTCCCAGCCCTGGTTTTTTGAGGCAGGGTCGTACTATGTAGCTCAGGCCGGCCTTGTGCTCGCGTTGTAGCCCAAGCTGGCCTCGAACTCACAATGCTCAACCTACCTCAGCCTCCCGAGTGCTGTGATTAAAGGCTTTGTTATTATTTTTGATACTGTGAAACTGTAGTGATAAGATTCAGGATGATAACTCCTTTGGATGCGCTTAATAAATCATTGAAATGATTTGGGAAAACAGGTAGAGTTGTTTATAAAGTTTTGGTCATCACTTTTGCAAAACAAGTGAAAACTGAACGAGATCCCTCATATATGAAACAAGAAATGAGTAACACAAAATATAAAGGAGATAAGCATCTCTTTCTAACTCTGTGGAAGGCGCTAATATTACATGAACAAGTTTCTGGGCTAGATCGTATTTTTTATTATCAACACACGAGTGTTTGAACCCTAATGTTATTTATTTATTTTTAGTACTGAAAATAGATCAGGACCTTGTGCTTACCAGGCAGGTGCTGTGCCACTGAGCTATATCCTTGGCCCTGTGAACCCTAATGTTATTAACACACATAGAAACTGAGCACTTTAGCTAAGGATACAGCCAATGTTAGTAGGGGGCTAGCTAAGAAATGTATTTTAGGAAGTTATAGATAAAATTTGAAAATTGCCAGATTCCCAAAAGTTCAACAGTGGAAGAAAGGAAAAGGTGGCTGGATGCTGGACAGTACAGGGGATATTAGAGTGAAGAATGCATAAAAGCTTTTAGGAAAGTAGTTTCTTTATCCTAGAAAACACATCCCTGGACAAGGTTTGTAGGACCCACTAAGGTAACCAGAGATCACAGCAAATCCTGCAATCAAAGCCCATCCTTAGTACAAAAAAGAAGCAGGAATTAATAGAGCTGCCATTGAACCCAAACTTAGATAAGTGCTATAAGTTAGTATGTTTTGCATTTCTCTGGAATCTCGGCATTCAGATTTATGAGTAGAAGAAATGAAACCTACAAGCTCCGTAAGAGAAGAGCTGGCTAAAACCAACTACACAGTACTCTTGTTGTGAAGAAAAAAAAAATCAGTATTCTGAGTACACACTCAAAAACCTTTTTTGTATTTTGTGAATTGAATTTTGGTGGCGGGGGGGTACTGGGAATCAAACTCAGGACCTAGCACTTGCCAGGCAGGCCCTTATGCCGCTGAGCTATATCCCCAGCCCAAATTGAGCTCTTTTTGAACAAAGAAACTAAGAAAATAAGGACTTTTGCACACACAGTGAGGGAATCCAAGCAACTTCTGACTACAGGGGTAGATACTGAACACTTTAGAAAAATCTGAAGAAAGTGGAGGAGATTAAGAAATCAAGAGGGGCCGGGTGTGGTGGCACACGCTTATAATCTCAGTACTTGGAAGGCTGAGGCATGAAGACTGGTATGAGTTTCAGGCAAGCCTGGGTTAGACAGGGAGACTTTCTCAACTCCCCTATCCTGCCCCTGGGGAAAAAAAAAAAACTCACGAGGGAGTTGGGTGCAGGGATGTATACCTGTAATTTCAGCTGGGGGGTTACTGAGATCACGTGTGAGGATCATGTGTTAAAGCAAGGGAATGTCAGGGAGAATTTCATACTTTCCTATTTGGGATTCTACCTACAGCACATAAAACAAGAGGCTACTGTAACGTAAGCCAAAGATCCTAAAAAAAGTTAATACTGAAAAACTATTCCTTCAATTAATCATTCATAAACTAAATTATTCCACAAAACCATTTGAGGATTTTTAAAAAATGTACAGCCTTAGGATTTACATTTCCTGAAACTACTGGAGTAGGACCCAAGGGCCCATATTCTTAAATACCAAAGAATACAAAAATAAAAAATTCCCAGGTGCCACTAGTGATTAGCAAAATATGTTACTAGAAATTTTAATCAAAATCTTGTTATTTTTGTATTTTTTTTTAGCTTTTTTTTGGAGACAGGGCCTATGTAGTTCAGGCTGGCTCTGAACTTGTGTCAATCCTCCTTGCTCACCCTCCAATGTGCTGGGATTACAGATGTGCGTCACCACACCCAGCCAGTTTTTTGAGGCAGTATCTTGCTGTGTCCTCCAGGCTGGCCTTCAACTCACAGCAATCCTGTCTCAGCCTCTTGAGTGCAGAGATTGTAGGAATGTACCATCACACCTAGCATGATCTTGTTACTGACTAGTGAACCAAGGACGGAAATTTAGCTCAATAGTTTGCCCAGCAGGTATGAGGCCTAGGGTTCAATTCCCAGCACTGCAAAACAAAAACAACACCTCATCCCAAACAAAACTGCAAAACATCTAAAAATAAGAAGTGGGCTGCTGCTAACCTATGGCACAAACATTCCACAGCTTTAAGAATGTGGTTTCTGGGTAAAAAACAATAATGTGTGCTACTCCAACCATGCACTGCTAGAACTCCACACTTCTACTCCATTTAGCAAAGGGATCAAATGCTAAGCTACGTCTTTATTTATTTAGCAGCACCGGGGATCGAACTCACAAGCTCATGCCTGCCAGGCAGGTGGTTAAGCCACTGAGTCGAACTCCCGGCCCTAGTTTTTTGAGGCAGGGTCACACTATGTAGCTCAGGCTGGCCTTGTGCTCACACTGTAGCCCAAACTGGCCTCAAACTTACAACACTCCTCCTACCTCAGCCTCCCGAGTGCTGGGATTAAAGGCGTGCACCACCACGCCCGGCTAAACTACATCTTCAGTGGCATTCATAATCCAGGGAAGGTCAGAAGTAGGAAAGTTTATGGTATAAATGCACTGAAGAGTACTTAGGGCAATTGTTAGCGACTTCTACAATTTACCAATTCACATTTTCTAATGTATCTCCCACCTTTCTCTTTCCTTTTACCTCTGGATATTTTTTTCCTCTATCAGTTATAGCTACAGGCATAGTCCTGCTGATGACATAAAGCACTGAGGAGATGGGTTACCCTCACTCTAAAACCTGTATTTTAAAACCTTATTTCAATGTTCATTTCTGACTTTCATTTCAAATTACATTTAAAACTGAGACGGGGAAAAGGAGAATGGGGAAGGGGAAGTAAGAAGAATTAAGATGCATTATATATATGTACCAATTTCCCAGGATGAATGTAATCATTATGTACTACAAACATGTAATTTAAAAAAAAAAAAAGAGGAGTACCTTTTTTTCTTATTATTTGGGCCACAGGAGACTGACCTCAGGACCTTTGCTTGGAGCCATAGCCCTAGTCTTTATTTATTATTGCCCTAGCTAAGGTCAAACTTGAGATCCAGTGGCATCACACCTCGCTAAGGCCTTCCTTTTTTTTTTTTTTGTGGCACTGGGGATCAAACTCACAACCTCTCACCTGCCAGGCAGGCACTTAAGCCACTAAGCCTAACCCCCAGCTCTAGTTTTTTGAGACAGGGTCTGCACTATGTAGCTCAGACCAGCCTCGAACTCACAATGCTCCACCTACCTCAGCCTCCAAAGTGCTGGGATTAAAGGTGTGTGCCACCACGCCTGGCTAAGGCCTTTCCTTTTTAGAGAGGTCTCCTTATTAAATGATGGTTCTGTTTTGGGAGGCTAAAGGAGAAGGATTACCCTCAGGTCAATGCCAGTGTGGGCTGCCAGTGAGGTCAAGGCCAGCCTAGACTACAGTGACATTCTACAAAATAAGACAATAAAATAAGCCATGGTCTCATTAAGAATTTATAACCGTTCCCTTACTACCTATGAAGTAAAAAAACATTCGTATTTTTTTTTTTTTGGTACTGGGAATTGAACTCACAACTTCATGTTGCCTGGCAGGTACTGTGTCACTAAGCTGTATCCCTGGCCTTGTACTTATTGATGGGCATTTAAAGTCCTCTACAATATTATCTCACTCTACCTTTTAAATTGCTTCCCTAACTAGCCTGGTATGGTGGCACTTGCCTGTAAACCCAGCACTGAGGAGGCTGAGGCAGGAGGATCATCACAAATCTGAAACTAGCCTAAATTACATAGTGAGACTCTGTCTCAAAAAGTGTTTCCTTATTTTCAAATGTAAAATAACTTTACTCTGGTGAGATTAATCTACTATTTTATTATTACATATCATTGCATGGTACTGGAAATTGAACATAGGTCCTTTGCAATGAGCTACATTCTCAGCCCTTTTTAAAATTTTTTATTTTGAGACAGGGTCTCACTAAGTGGGCTCAAACTTGTGATCTTCCTGCCTCAGCCTCCCAAAGTACTGGGATTACTTATGTGTACCACTACACTTGAAAATTTAGTGACTTAGAAAGACCCTGTCTAAAAGGAAAAATAAAGGAGTGGCTTGGGATGTATCTCAGTGAAAAGATACACTGCACTCAAAGTTACACTCTGAATTCAATTCCCACCACGAGAATGAATGAAAAAATACCATATTCATTCCCACCTCTATGCCTCTGTTCCTTTCTAAAATATAATCTCTTCTCTAACAACTTAAATCTTTTTTTTCTGTTTATTTTTTGAGACAGGGTCTCACTATATAGTTCAACTGGCCTTGAACTCACTATGTAGCCCAGGCTGACTTCAAACTTATGGTGATCCAGCCTCTGACTGCTGGGAATATAGGCATGCACCACTATGCCTGGCTTTTTATTTAGAGGGTGGGCCGCGTTTAAAACAAGGTCTTACTATGTAGTTCAGGCTGGTGTTGAATCCACAATGTAGTCTAGTCTGGCCTCGAACTTATGGTCATCTTCCTTCCTAAGCCTTCCAAGTACTGGGATTATAGATACGTCTCACACCTGGCAAATCTCACGCATTAATGAGGCTCACCTCAAATCCCATACTTTCATCAAAAGACACTCTATAATCACTCTGGTTTTGAGATCTTTCACTCTTGAGTTCCCAGGGTATATGTGCACTTCTATTATTATTTTTATATGCAATTATTCTCTGTCCTCAGCACTTTACAGTTGCTGACTCCCCATATATTCTAGTACGGAACTATGTTCACAGCAGGAATTCAATATTTTCTTGGCTGACTTTTGAGAAAAAAATGAATTTGACAGTTATTTATATAAATCTTTTTCTCTCCTCTTGGATTTATAATCAGGGAAAACAGTGCTAAGAACAAAGTACACCAAGAGGGTCTACTAGTTTCATATTTGAGGAAAAAAGAGGTCCCCAAAGGAACTTAATAATTCCAAAGAGGTGGTATTGTTAAAGGCTGAAGCACCAAGAATGAGCTGTTAAAAACTTTTTTTGGGGGTACCGGGAATCAAATTCACAACCTCACACTTACCAGACAGGTGCTGTGCTGCTGAGCTATATCCCAGCATTGTTAATTTATTAAAGTCTCCAAAATTTTTCCTCAGGGTCTACGACTATTAAGAAAAACAAATACTGAGCAAACTACGACCTCAATGGCCCTCCATTTTTCTTAGCCTTTCAGGAAATTTCTCTCCCACCATTAAGTATCTCCAAAAAAACTATTTCCATCATGGAATTCGATAGTAATCACAAGAGCAGAAAACTTCCATGCATTCTAAAACTATCAAATATGGAGGGACTATGAGCACCAGTGGAAACTAGTAACAGTTTAATACTACAGATTCCAAACACTTGTTAATTTGTACATTAACTTAATAATATATCTACCTACTGCCCAAATGCCTTATATACATATTCTCCTGAAAATACAATTTCAGACAAGTAGCTTCCAAAAGATAAAGCTTGTATTTATATACTGTTGCATGAGACACTATAAAAACTAGGTGTCTAATACTTTCCAAATGTAGAAAAATTAATCTTGTATGAATGTGACCTACATACTAGGTTAGAGTCTACCATATATTAATATGTTCATGTAATACTTTGCAGTACCTTTTACAGACAGCACTTAGCACAACTGTAAGTATGTAATTAAAATATCTGTTGACTGTCCACCTCCTCACTAGACTGTCAGTTTCCTTAGGGAAGATTTGTCTTTTTTTCTAGTGTATTCCTGTTGCCTACTGCATGGACTGGTATACAACAAACATTCAATAAAAAATCTGTTGATTAAATTAATAAACTGCAGCAGATGACCAATTTGGGGGAATGACTGGATACACTGTACTACAATATATACAATTGGCAAAGTAAAGAAATTGTGATTACTACTGAATTCAGAGACAGAAAAGGCTGCAGAAGAATGGATAAGCAGAAAAATCATACTGCCTTGTAAAACAGTGGGAAATTATTAAAATACACGTGAAAGCAGACTTAAAAAAAGGACATAATTTTCCTGAAAAACATGTCAAATATCAATGTCACAAAATTTCCCTGGGACTTTCATGGAGGCTTATCATGAAAGGAGGCATAACTACCTCCCCCCACCAACTACGCAGGACTGACCAAACAGCGCAGTGGGGAGGGAGATACGTACTGGGCGAATGTCTGCTGAGCTCCAGCTCTGGTGTCTCCAGGCTACTCTGAAAGTCAGGAGGCAGCAGGGAAGCCACTCCCTCCGGATGGATCATCTCGTCCTCCGACTCAGCTGAAGCTTCTGCAAGGTACAGATTGGGTCGGGGCAGGGAGGGAGTGAAGGGCTCAGCATATGGGAATATGTAGAGGAGTGAAGGATATCAGGCACAGTCATAGATACAGAGATACATACCAAACGCAGCACCACCATACATAAAGAAAAAAATACCCTAGGATTAAACTCTTCTTCATCTAAATGGCAGTTTAATTTATAAACTCTTCCTGTTGGCAGGAATCCTTTTCTAACAAGACAGTCAAATTAAACTTGCCCTTCTCTGACAAGGGTAAATAGTAATTCATTTGGTTCCATAAAATACCAAAGCAAACGAGTGCAGTCTCAGCTTGACTTATTCCTGAAATTGCCTAGACAGGCCTATCTACTTGGTGACAGGGATAAGAATGAAGAACTTGTTAGAATTGACTATCTGGGTTTACCTTCAAGTTCTGCAGCTTCTCGAGCTTCCCGTTCCAGACGCTGCCTAAGTAGCTCCTGTTGCTTTTCCAGATACTGCTTTATGAAACTGTTGTTGCTCATTTCCTCACCAATCTGTGCAGGAGAAATAAAAAAAGAAGTTGCAGGAAAGCAAACCAAGAAAACGCAAGGAAGAAAACTCCATACAAGCCGGGCGTGGTGGCGCACGCCTTTAATCCCAGCACTCGGAGGCTGAGGTAGGAGGAACGTTGTGAGTTTGAGGCCGCCTTGGGGCTACAACCCGAGCACAAGGCCGGCTGAGCTACATAGTATGACCCTACCTCAAAAAATCAGGGCTGGGAGTTTGGTTCAGTGGCTTAAGCGCCTGCCCTGGCAGGCGCGTGGTTCTGAGTTCAATCCCAGGTGCAAAAAAAAAAAAAAAAAAAAAAAAAAAAAAAAAAAAAAAAAAAAAAAAAAAAAAAAAAAAAAAAAAAAAAAAAAAAAAAAAAAAAAAAAAAAAAAAAAAAAAGAAAGAAAGAAAGAAAGAAAGAAAACTCCATACAGCAAAAATCTCCTCATATAACTGGACTCAGGAAAAATAACTGCTGGAAGGTCCTTTGCTAAACTACTCTATCTTAAGGAAAAGAATAAATAGTCCTGTGAGCTGGGCATTGTGGTGCATACCAATAATCCCAGATACTCAGCAGGCTGAGAGTGGGGGATAGCAAGGTTGAGGTCAGTCTAGGTAATTCAGCAAGACACTTTTATAATATAAAACAGCCAACATGGTGCCACAAGCCTGTAATTCCAGCAGTCAGGAGGCTGAGGCAGGAGGACTGCTTTGAGTTCCAGGCCAGCCTGGGTGATATAGTGAATTCAAGGCCAGCCTATACTACACAGTGAGACCCTGTCTCTTAAAAACCAAAGTAAATTGAAAAAAAAAAAAAAAAAAAAAAAAAGGGACAAGGGTGCAGCTCAGTGGTGTTATGTTTACCCATCACATGCAAGGCCCTGGATTTAATCCTTAGTACTGCAAAAAATTTAAAAAATAAAAAATAAATAGCACTACAAGTGACAAAAGATGGCAAAAAAGAGAAACTATACATATTTTTAAAATACTCAGTTCCCAACCAGAGTGATATTGATACACAAATAACTTAAAAAGAGCTCAAATTTCTGAGAATGCCTTCTTTTCCTGTGGTGCTGAGGACTGAACACAGGGCTTTTTATTTTTATTTATTTATTTATTTTTTTGCGGCATCAGGGATCGAACTCACAACCTCGCACCTGCCAGACAGGCACTTAAGCCACTGAGCCAAACTCCCGGCCCCAGTTTTTTGAGACAGGGTCACACCACGTAGCTTAGGTCTGCCTTGTGCTCGTGTTGTAGCTCAAGCTGGCCTCAAACTCACAGCGCTCCAACTACCTCAGCCTTCCAAGTGCTGGGATTAAAGGTGTGTGCCACCACACCCAGCTCCACAGGGCTTTTTAAACTAGTGAGCTATACTGCCAGCCAAAATTATGCCTTTAAAACTTCTGGCTAATGCAGGACATTATCTAGAAATAATCTTTAAAAAAAAATCCTTGGTAAGGTTGGGTATGATGACACATGCCTGTAATCCCAGCACTCAGGAGGCTAAGGCAGGAGAATCACCGTGAGTTTGAGGTTCTGTGAGACCTTGTCTCACACACACAAAAACATATCTATCTATCTATCTATCTATCTGTCTTCCTTGGTAACATAATATTTTTTTTTTTTTGTCTTTTTGAGACAGGGTCTTGCTATGCAATTCAGGATGGCCTTGAGCTCACTTTGTACCATAGGCTAGTCTCCAACTCACAACAATCCTCCTGCCTCAGCCTCCCAAATGCTAGGATTATAGGCATGTGTCACCACACCCAGCTGGTAATATAATTTTAAATTCAGAGGTTTTTTTTAATCCTTTTCTCACTTCTCCTGTAACAGATTCCCACATAACTCCTCACAAAGCCTCCTTCCCTACTGCTTAGCAAGTCTAATTAGAACTTCAGAAAACCTCAGAAACCTGAATAGATACTTCCTGTGGCCAGGTGTGGTAGCACATGCCTGTAATCCCAGCACTTGGGAGGCTGAGGCAGGAGAATCATGAGTTCGGAGCCAGCCCAGGTTACATACAGGAGTTCAAGGCCAGCCTGCATTACACAATGAGATCCTCTCTCAAACAACAACAACAACAAAACAAAAAACAAAAAATACTTTCTGTGGTATCAATCACATTTCCTAAGCAGAGTAAATGTTTCACCTAAAGCAGAAATGAGTCTTGTTATTCAATGGACAACGATGACGTTTGGGTTGAATGTATTAAAGAATAGCATGTTTGCTGCTAAAATCCTGTTAATAAAAAGTAAAACTCCAAAAATTAAAATGCAATTAGCAATTGTAGGTCAAACTATTTTGTAATTAATATTCCTTAGAAATGCTTTATATAGCATAAATGTACAATTTATACATTTAAATAAAATTGTGGTTTAACAAGTTTTAAAAATGCAATTAGCAAAAGGAAATTGTGAGCTGATTAGTTTATGTGGTTTTTTACACTTGTTAAAGTACTTAATGAAACCTCTGAAAGCTGACTAGATTGATACTTACAACTTAATGAGTTGATAACAAGGGAGTAGGAAAGCTCTCGTTTTCCACAGCACCCTGGGACTTCATTTAGTATGGGCCTGTACACCACTGCACTAACAAAGACCTGGGTTTTTCCTTATATCACACATTATTATGAAGAGGTTTCAAAAGCTGAAAGGATACCCAAAAGATAGTGCAGTCTAAACCAGGCGTGCCCATAATCCAAGCACTCTCAAAGGTTGAGGCAGGAAGATCACAAATTTGAGCCTGGCCTGGCCAATTTAGTGAGACCATGTCTCAAAATAAAAATATATTTAAAAAAAAGGGCTAAGGATGAGCTCAGTGTAATGGTTCTGGGTTCAACCTCCAGTATGGAGAGTGTGTGTGTGTGTGTGTGTGTGTGCGTGCGTGAAGGGGAGTGTGCCGTGTAAAAACAAATTTGTTGTTTTGCTTTTGGTTTTTTGAGACAGTCTTGCTATGTAGTTCAGGCTGGCCTTGATCTCACTTATGTAGCCTAGGCTGGCCTCCAACTCACAGCAAATCTCCTGCCTCAGCCTCCTGAGTGCTGGGATTACAGGCATGTGCCACTATACCCAGCTTAGTCTAACAATTTCTTTTTTTTGTTAACTGCAGGATAATTTCTTCAAAAGAAACACACAGAAACTCAATATATAAATCAGATAAAAGTAGATATAATCTAGTAATTTAAGAGAAACATGAACCTTGCCTACTTCAGAAAAATTTATCTTCCCTAACAAGCCCTTGAAGCAGCTTTACAAAACCCCAGAGGAGTTATAAATTACAGATCTAATCCAATTGTTTCTTATATTACAGATAAGAAAACCAAGGCCTCCAAAGCTTAAGTGTCTTATCCTAAGTAACAGAGCTATTAGAGATGTTTAAGAGTAACTGCAAAACCAGAAGTGATAGCACATGGCTGTAATATCAGCACTCTTGAGAGGCTGAGGCAGGAGGATGGCAAGTTCAGGCTCAACCTGAATAACTTGATGAAACACTGTCTCAAAATTAAAAACTAAGGGCCGGGAATATAGCTCAGTGGCACAGCACCTGCCTGGCAAGCGTGAGGTCATAAGTCCGATTCCCAGTACAAAAAAAAAAAAAAAAAAAAAAGAGTAACTGCAAAAAACCCTGCTGTGAAGGCACATGCCTATAATCACATCTACAAGGGAGGCTGAGGCAGGAGAAGCACCACAGATAGTAGTCAATACCAGGAATGGTGGGTGATTTAAACAGAACTGAATTCAGGCTGGGGATATACTTCAGTGGTAGAGCACTTGCATGTGTGAGGTCCTGGGTCAATCTTGGAAAGTCTATGTCAACAAATGAGCTCTTCATCAGCAAAAATTTTCCTATACTGTCCTATTGTAGCCTACTTCATAATCATATTCAGATACCTATATTTGAAGATGTCAATTACTTTTCCCAAATCAATAGCAAATGACTAGATTCCTGTACTACACTTGATTAGTCATACCTTTTGGTGTATACCAATTCAACAAATATCAGAAATTACTAACTCCTCTGATCTGCTTTTTACCTCATGCTCTTAGGTAAAATTGCACTTGATTAGAATTCAATTGTCCTAGCCTAAGAACATTTCCAAGCAGCCGGGCCTGGTGGTGCATGCCTTTAATCCTAGCACTTGTAGGGGCTGAGGTAGGAGCAGTGTTGTGAGTTTGAGGCCGGCTTGGGCTACAGCGTGAGCTCAAGGCTGGCCTGAGCTACACAGTGTGACCCTGCCTCAAAAAACTAGGGCCAGGAGTTTGGCTCAGTGGCTTACATGCCTGTCTGGCAGGCGCAGGGTTGTGAATTTGATTCCCAGTACAGAAAGAAAAAAAAAAAAAAAATTCCAACCAAAAGAATATAGGAAAATATCAGTGAGTAATTAAGTATCAAAATATACAATACTGTGTCATTCCATCTAACAAAAATTATTTCTTACCTGGGAATTTGGCTGGAATGCAGCATGGGGTGTTGAATGTTTCTGTAAATTTTCTAGCATTAGAGCCTGGCATAGAGAAAGGCAAAAGTCAGAAACCTGGTGAAAAAGAAGAAACCAAACTTCCACCCCTCCCACCACTTCTTCACTAAACTCAGGGACTTATACATAATACTTAAATTGTACTTCTCTTACAGAGCCCTAAAAGTTCTTCACTATTCTCATTCATCTTCCACAAACTTAAAGGTAGCTATGGTTACCCCTCCTAAAGGTACACATGAAAATACTGACACATAGAGAAACAGTGATCTGGCTATGTCATAAAATAAGTGGTGGCAGAACCAATAGTAAAATCTCTGTTTATTTTCTAGTTCTAACTAGAACTCTTCTACATCTGGTCACACAGATAAAATCGCTTCTAATGCTCAAACTTCAAATACATGAAACTATGAAACCAACGTGGGGCTCCGGAATGAATTACTTGTTCAGTTACCCAGGAACAGAACTAAGTAAGTGAACTTGTATAATTCAAAATGACACAGATTTATCAAATCTATAAGAATTTTGAAGAACAGCTACATAAAACAACCACAGATCCTATAAAGTGTGATCTGACCTAATCCACACCCCCACAAAATCGTCAGTTTATATATAAGCAACGGTCTGCCAACTCTTGAGCCAACCTAGCTCTCTAATCGTAGTACCAAGATACCCTCATATTCCATTTTCACCAAACCTATACACACCAATCCTCCTATCTCATAACAAACCCAACCCCATCTACTTAAACGGTTTCAAAAATCCCTAACGTACACCAACGAGCTTCAACTCTCACCAATAGTCATTAAATTTTTATCCATCCAAATTGCTTCTGGATTCCCTATGGCCATCCCTATCTTACGAAGCCCCGTCAAATAAAGTCTCTTGGTCTCACCTCCTAATCTAATCTAGTAGACATTTTTATCCTACCTCAATGTATTCTTGCAGATACAGATACCAACCCAATCCACCCTCCGCCCAACCGTGCCCCTAACTCGGACCCAGCCCAACTCGCCCCCCTCAGGCCAGCAACGCTAGTGGTTGTAGTGGGATTTAACTCCTTCTGCAGCGCATGCGCCGGAACCACAGACACAAACAAGGAGGGGGTGGGGGAAGGAGGAAGGAGCTTAAGACACTCCGGGAGAGTAGCGCGCACCCTCCCATTTTGGGCTTGCGCTGCTGCCGTTAAGGCGGGAACCGGCGGGATCGCTACTCCGGCGCGAGCCTCACCAACCACCGTCCGCGCGGGACCGCAGGCTCGCGCTGGCGGCCTGAGAGAGCTCGCGCCGAGCCCGGACACTGCGCCTGCGCCGCGGCGGAGACTCGTCTCTACCGGGTCCGCTCCCCTCCGATAACCCGGCAACGCCGACTCCTCACCCCTTTGAGCCGCTTGACCAGGGTGCTCTTCTGCCCGCTCTTGGCTAGGCCTCGCTGCTCCAGTGCGGCCTTCAGGTCGGTCACCCGTAGCGCCTGAAGAGGCTTCCCGTCCAGAGTCACCTCCTCCAGCTCCGCCATCTTGCGTGAGGTACTCGGGTCCGTCCCGACGGCTTCGGGCATCTTCGGTAATTTCCGCCAACGCCCTTCGAACGTACTGAGGTGACCCCGCCCACTGCTGTAGTCTACCCCTCGATTACCACTCAGAACTCCCGGGTTTCTCCGGAATTGTTCGGGTGTTTCCGTCTCCACATCGGCACCAATCCGTTCTTTCCATCCGCCCTGCAACTCCCCCTTCTTCACCGTTTTCAGACTCGGCTATTTTCGTCTTGCCGAGGCTTTGACTCGAACCTATTCGGAAGCCCTCGTCTCTGGTATAACTGTAATCGGAGCTATTCGGCTATCTCCGGACCTGGAGCTGAAGCGCTGGGGCCCTGGGATATTTGGGACTGGTCCGAGACCGGAAGTGCGTGGGCTGCCGGTTGGCTCTGTTTAGGGTTTTCAGGAAATATGGAAGCGGCTGCGATAGTTGGAGTGGAAGGACTCTGGTGAGGCTCTCCGAGGGCTCCTAGAGAGGAAAAGGGAGGTAAGAGGGGAAGAAGTACTTCCTTGGGTCGGGTCGTGTTTGCGAGTTACATTCGAAGGGCAAGCCTCCTGCTGTCTTAATGGAAACAGCTGCGGTCTCCTAGCTTGTGAGTAAAAGGATACGTTGTTCTTCAGGGGCACGGGAATAAGACCCTTGTGGCCCCCAAAGTGGACAAGAAGGAGCAGCCTTGAGCTTACTGTGGAAGCCACTTGTCAAAACCGTGGAAAACTTTCTCCGAACAAAAGAATAAACTTTCTTTAGAGAGAAGGAACAACCTCCTGTAGAGCCTTTATGGAAACGGCAGCCACACTGAACTGTTTTGGCCCTTAAACTGATATTATTTAAGGGTTCCTTTCTTTGTTACCACAAGTCTTCCAATTTGCAGCGGAAGAAACACAGTAATATGCTGTGGACAAATATTTTAATATTTTCACTGTTAGACGTTCAAACTATAGGGCTGAAAAACGCTTTAAGCTAAAGTAGCTGGCCTTTGGTCGTATTCATGATGCAGAATCAATGGGAAAACATCAATAGGTATAATATAAAAGGAGAATTACTCAAAAGGTCACACATCGCTATATAACATTTGTCAGACCCTTATGTCAGCAAACCAACTGGACTTTTTTTTCAGAGCTTTTGAAAATATGGCTTCTCATCTTCTTTGTTAGCATGTTTGGGGCAAGACCCTCACCCTGCACTTCAATGTTTCCTTGTTTTACAGGAAATGTTAAGGGGGTCTAAGCCCACGTGCAAATTGTAAAGAAGGCTGTTTCATCTTATATGATGTTTTTTTCTTTTTACAGTACTGAGGATTGAATGTAAGCCCTTTGCACTGAGCTACATCCCCACCTCTTTTTAATTTATTATTATTATTATAATAATTTTTATTTTCAGAAAAGGTCTTTCGGAGTTGCCCAAGCTGGGTTTGAACTTGTGATCCTCCTGTCTTAGCTTTCCAGAGTGCTGGATGAGAGGCATGTGGCACCACACTGAGCTGTATTGTCTTCTTCTCCCCTCTTTTTTCATAGTTGATAGCTTTGGGACAGCATTTAGGCCCTGATCTGCTGCATGTAAGATTTTTCTAAAAATTCACTTTCTCATTTTAGAGAAGATAATGTGAATCAACATTAATTAGGTTTTTTTTTTCCCCTCAAATTGGAACACAGACGTAGGAGGGAGAGAAAAAGCAAGAAATATGTCAGGCATTGTCCTTCTATATTTCCCAGGCCGGTTTGATTGATTATTTTTATTTTTTGGTACTGGGACTCGAACCCAGGGCCTTGTGCTTGCCAGGCAGGTGCTGTGCCACTGAGTTACATCCCCAGCCCTGATTGGTTATTTTTAGATTCCTTGTAAAGAAAAGGTGGGGAGGCAGTGGTTGGGGGAGGATAATGGGTCTGAAAAAGAAAAGGGACAAGTATGAAGTCTTCTTGGGTAATTTCTCTTTAAGATAATTGGATAATGATGGAAAATAAAGGATTTTCTTGCATTTATATAAACAAATTGGTGAAAAGTCATGTAACTGAGTGATTTGCTTCATAAGATGTATTTTGATTGCTCTGTCTGGAAAGAGTATAACAATGCCTTTATGTTTCAGGATGCCACTGGAATCACCTTCCTCTTCAGTTTTGCTGTCCTTCCCTTCTCTGTTACCCTCAGTGCCAGACACCATTACCAGTTCTTCCCTTCCTCCAATGTCTTACATCACTTCCCAGGAGATGAAGTGTATTCTTCACTGGTTTGCCAGTTGGTCAGCTCCTCAGCGTGAACGTTTTCTACAGGACTTGGTAGCCAAGGCAGTGCCAGGAAAATTACAGCCACTGCTGGATAGTCTGGAACAGCTTAGTGTATCTGGAACAAACCGACCACCTTGTATTTTTGAGTGCCAGCTACGTCTTTGGGATCAGTGGTTTCGAGGTTGGGCTGAGCAGGAACGTAATGAATTTGTCAGACAGCTGGAAGTCAGTGACCCTGACTTCGTGGCAAAATTTTACCAAGCAGTGGCTGCTACAGCTGGTAAAGACTGATAGACATTCAGATTAAAGAATAAAACCACAGCTGATGGAGCCAAGGCCATGACTCTGTAGTGAGAACTCAGTTCATACATGTCAGATATTTGGGTGTGGTAGCCCAGCAAGTTGACTGAACTTGCTGATGAACACAGATATACTTATTTCAACTTTATCAATGTGTCAAATGGACTCAATATAAACGTTAATCCATCAGTGCAAATCCAGATCATGTCAGTCTCCTAGTGTGGTTTCCAAGAGCTGTCAAAACCTCAAGAACTTAATAACTCCTTTGGAACTATAACCAAAAAGAAACTACATGTTATAACTCAAGCCTACTGCTGGGCTATGAGGGATAAAGAAGAACTGTCCTCCAGAAACAGAAAAAAATAATAGGCATTTTTATCATTTAGCTGGATTCTGGTTTGGTTTTACTATCCTTAGCCAGTCTGTCATAATGATGTTACAATCTCAATCCAGTGATGATTTAATAAAATTGTGGAAAATTAGGAGAGGGAGATAAGTTATTTTCTTCTTCATACTGTTTGTTTGACTTCAAATAGTAGTGAAAAATAAAAATACTAAACTAGTATCCTCTTGTTTTTGTTGTTGTTACACTAAGGATTGAACTCAGGGCCTTGCACATTGTAAGTAAGCACAGTGCTTTTGCACTGTTTGTGTTGGAAAACTACAAAAATAAGTGACACTTCTACAAGTTAAGAGTTTATTTTTTGTACCAAAATAACAGATCTTCACAACCAAAATATATGATGATACAATGTTATAATAGTCATAATGTTATATCTTAGCCATAAGATCAAAACCACTTTTTTTTCAGTGCAAGGCTAGAATAGAGTTGATATCCTGGGAAGGAGGCATTCTGAAGAAAGCAGAACTTAAATATACACATTAGATGTTCCATTCAGTTGTCTCAAGAAATAATCCTACCCTATGTCATGTTTTAGGTAACATCAGTCTTCCCTTATGCTTCCAGTTGGGCCCCTCGTGCCATGTATGTGGTGATGGTGAAGGGTAGATGGTCTCACTCGAAGAGTAGCTTGTTTTTGATAGGCCACGGTTCCCAGTGTACCAACTAGAGTTAGCAGCAGTAGACAGAGTCCCATAGACACAAAGAGGTGGATCATGGAGGGATTATGGTTTGAAGTAACCAGCAACCTAGAAGCATAGAAGGCACTATTGGGCCTGGAATAATACCTAGCCTGAGGAGGTGAAGGTTCAGATATATATAGCTATATACTGTATATTACAAAATCCTGTTTCATCACAACATTAAACCTTAAATCAGGAATATAGGACCTGAAAGTAGGAATGAGACCAAGATCCAAGTCCTCTAGCAATTTAAATTGTTGAGAGAAGTTGTTATTGGTAATGAAATTGGCTTGAGGGATGTCACTGGTGCTGGGATAGCTAGACATGATCTCAGTACTGCTGAAGGAAGGAAGGAGCACTAGGATGTTTAAGAGATGGGGGAGCTCTATTACTATGTTTGAGGAGGGTATCATAGTTGTGGCTCAAGGTGATCATATTAGGGATATTTTCTGAAATACATGACCCTTTCTAGGACAGTGCATACATGAATATGTGCTTAATAAATGCAAATTTAAATATCTGGACTGGGGAGTCAAAAGAAAATTGCTCAGGATATTGTCTTACTTGGTGTATTCTGAGGTGAAGCTGGCTTCTCCATGATACACTTCTAGAGGTTTCTCCTGGAGAGTCATGATCAGGGCCCTGTACAGCATCGCAACCGAAGGCCCTCGGCAGCCAGGGGACTTCCGCATATGCACAGTGAACACCAAATTAGTGGTAATAGATGGGATGTGGAAATAGCACCTAAATAGACATTTGAATCCCTTAGTGGAAGCATAGTCCCTGGAAGAGTGTATTTCATGAAGAGGTGCAGGCTAAGGAGTGGAGACAGATGGCCCACTTCGTAATTACCCAACCTGAGCTATCCTTTTACCTGCCAGTACCACTTCTGTTCACCAGAGCCTGCAGGACTGCTTCAACCAGCTCTTCTCTCTGTCCCTTGCCCAGTGAGTAGCCTGGGGGCCCAGCTAATCCTAAAGAAAGCTGGAAAAGCAGGTCTTGTGTTGAAAGACTCACAGGTGGAGAAGTAACTGCATTGGTACCTTCATTAGTCTGACACAGCCGACCTTGGGGACAGTAAAGAAGACCAAAGTATCCAGGTATCTGCAAGAAAATATGTACATAGAGTTTAGCTGCATCCTCAATTACCAGCTCAAGCCTTCCTTTGAGGAAAATGTACATTCTAAATCAAAGTTATGGACCCAGTAGGTAAAAAAGGAACATTACAACAGGTTGAACAGTAGTATGGTACAAGCATTTCTCAATTTCCTTTTGCCAGTGCAGCACAACTGTTACCCTTACAATACCCACCTTAATATGCTTTCCTGGAAGGCATGGGACCCAAGGTGATCCCTCCACCCGCACCATATATGCTTCCTTCTGTGTGCATTGATGTAAGTAGCAACGGCCAGTGAGCTCTGCTTCCTTGAGATGTGGGATCTGAGAAGAATGGCTGGTTTTGTCCCCAGGGAGTGGTTGTGAACTAAGGTTGGCAAGGAAGCAACGACTTTGGGAATGATAGATTTCCCCATGGGGATTCTCCACCCCAGCTGGGAGTCCATTTTCCTTCTTCCAGCATTCACTCTGAAGGGTGGGACAGAAGAATAATGTTTGTCTTGATGCCTTAAAAGTTGACTCCCAGTTCTATGCTCTGCTCACTAGTCTACTCACCCCTTTGGCTAAGGGTTTGTACATGCGGCAGCCTTCCAGCATGGAGTCTGAGGAGCAGTTTCCCTTTTCCAGGTGCAGGTAATGGCATCCCAGCCCACTGTGTGGAAGGGATGATAAAGTGACACTAGGATCACTGAAAGCTGTGCAGTCTCCCAACCACTCAGCACACACACCTGCCAGTACAGAAGAAGTCTGAGGAGTCATTTCCACATGTAGTTATCAAGCCAAATTCTATGCCAGCTCCTGCTTGAGAATTAGGAAAAGAAAGCGAGCCTTCAAAAAATAAACCCCAACTCGGTGTGCTGGCCCATGCCTCTAATCCCAGAACTGTGGGAAGCTAATGTAATAGGATCACAAATTCAAGCTCAGCCTGGGTAGTTTAGCAACTTTGAGAGACTCTGTCTTAAAAGTGAAAGAAAAGCCAGGTGTGGTGGCACATGCCTGTAATCCCAGAACTCAAGCGGTTGAGGCAGGAGGATTGTCGTGAGTTTGAGGCCAGCCTGGGCTACATAGTTCAAGGCCAGTCTGAACTACATAGCAAACCCTGTGTCAAAAAACAAACAAACAAAAAACCCCAAAAAGGTCTGGAGATGTAGCTTAGTGTGAAGGCCCTGGGTTCAAAAATTCCTAGTACAACCCAAAAGAAAAAAGAAAAGAAAGCCCTAAGCCAGAAGTGCACATCTATAATCCTAGCACTTGGGAGACTGAGGCAGGAGGATCACAAATTTGAAATTTGAGGCCACCATGGGCTACAGAGCAAGTTCAGACTGGCCTAGAATACATAGACTCTGAAAACAAAAATAAAATGTAATCAGTCAGGCATGGTGCTCAGGTCTGTAATACCAGCACTGCACTCTAGGAGGCTCAGTGAGGCTGGAGGACCACAAGTTTGAGCCCTGTCACTTATGCTGGTAGCTTCGATTTCACCAGAGTATCAGATACAGTAATCCCTTCCAACCTACTGTATTGCACTTGCCCCCAGAGCTGACTTGGGTCATGAGGCTGCTCTGTAAATCTCCCTTAATTCTCACCCCGGCCCCACAACAGCTCCTCTGAAGCGCTATGGTTGACCTGATACCACCCTGAATCTTTGAAGGCAGCAAGAGTGATTGAGTCAAGTCGAGTTCGCTGGGCACCATCGAAAGTAGCTGCCATTATTGAACCCTGGAGCAGTCTGGCTTCCCAATGTGAGGACAGAGGGCCCTGTTGGAGGACGTAGCAAATAGATGGTTGCTCCCTCGTACTCCCTTTTTCTTCCATCACCCCAAGATATTATCATTCTCACCTCTTCTTCCAAAGGAACACCCAGAGGAACCCCTACCACCCCCAAATGTTTGCCCAGGCTGTGGCTAACATTTGGGGTGGTGAGAAGTAGCTGTCCCCATTTATCTCGTCTTGTCACTTGTTGCCTTGTAGAACAGTTTTCTCTAACTGAGTAGATAAAGAGAAGGGAAAGCAATGTGAGGAAAGGAAACCTAGGAAGGGCGAAGTAAAACTGGAAAGAGGGAGGTCATGAGATATTGAATTCCCCCTGGTTGACTTGGTGGAACTTCCTCTCTCCTGTTCCTCCTACTTACTGCTGAGTCCTGAGGGGCAATCCTTCCACTTCTTGAAGAGCTGTCCGGAGAAACCCAGAGCATGGAACAGTTCATGTAATGTGACCTAAGGACAAATGACTGCTGAGTGAGGAGGGCTGGATCTGCAGCAGGACGGACTGACTGGTCCCTCTGCCCATTCAATATTTCTCAGAGTTTGAGACACCTCTTCCACTTCCTGGAAGTGGAGCAGCCCCGCCCCCATCTGCTTGTTTGGCCCTATTCATCATGCAGCAGTCACCATGACAACGTCATCATGGCTGAAGCTGGGGCTGGTAAGATGTTGGGCACAGTACACAATGGCACCAGCAAGAGGCCTGTCTTCTGAGTCCAGCTGGCAACAGGCAGCATAGGCTATGACGGAGGGCTGTGAACAGAGGGCCAGGAAAGGGTAGGTTACAAAGAACAGTAAGGTAACATACATAGGACTCTCCCTGAAGATAGAAGACTTGAGAACTCTGAAGGGGTGGTACTAAGACATGGCATGAGGGGTTCCTAGCCCCTACCTAAGCTGTCTCAGCATTCTTGAAGTTACCCCAAGGAAGCACAACTTAATGAAAACTGCTTTTCTCTTCCCTACCTCACTAACAAAATTTAAGATTAAAGAAGTAGAGAAGGTAAAAGGGATTTGGTTTGAACCTCACCTCTTGGTGGCACTTGGAGGTGTGGGCAACCCGCACATACAGGAGGAAATCAGTGTTTTGAACCCCAGGACCATCTGGCTGAACCAGTTGCGGGGGACCCTGCTCTGACCACACGGCATATCCACGGAGATGGGCATCAGGAACCTGGAAGAGAGTGGAATGTATCTAGCTTAGCATGGGTGGGACAGGAACAGTGGGAAGTTCAGTGCTAGGAAGAAGGGAGAGTGAGCTTCCTTTGTCTGTCAGTGTCATCCAGGTAGTAGCTGGATGCAGCATTCTGCCCCCAACCCCCGAGTGTCTGTTTTAATATATTCTAGGAGGTGGAGAGGGGAGACTAAGGAATCCACACTGTTGTGAACCATATTAAGTAATTCTGATACTGGAAGTTTTATGGGAGGTTTAAGCAGGCTAGAAATCTCCAGATTCGTAAGACTGGGAAGTTGCTCTCACCTTTGCTCCCAGGCAACTCTCTCCTTTGTAACCTGGGTTCAAGAGGCTACACCTGCCAAAAACAAGTATCTGTAGAACTGGAGAAATTTCTGGTATCCCCAAAGAAGAATGTGAACTCACCTATGGTAGTTTGGGGTATCAGGGTCTCCCCAGACAGCATGGCAGTACTGTGCAGGGTCTCGGCTCAGAAGCAGAGGTCCTTGTACTGGAGGAACTTGACAAGAGGACAATTTCACCTTGAAACCTCTGAGTTCAGTTTCTTTTTTGTACTGATCTTCCTATCCGAGACTTCTCTGGCCTGCAACCATCCGTGAAGCCTCCCGTTTCCCCACTCACCTGCCAGGACACCCTGGATTCGCTGAGTGGCCTCTCTTACTGCAGCCAGAGCTCGGGATCTCCCTCTCAGCCCATCCCCAGAGGGATCCCAAGCTCCAGTGATTGTAGGATCTCCTGCATAGTAGGCTTGGATTCGGAGGGGTTGAGGATCACGGGAACCAGGGAGGGTGAGGGAGGAGCGTAAGTCTGGGTGCGGTTGGGAGACAGTGGGCCTGAGGAGGCTCACTGACCTCTGAGTCTCATCATGGAGACATCTGCTTGTGGCCACCTCAAGGAGGAACAGCAGCAGCATCTCTCATCTGTCCTGAACCCTGTCTTCTGACTCTTCTTAGTTGGCTCTTTTATTTCTGCCTTTCCTCACTTTTCACCCACCCCCACCACTCTTGCTTGTTTTTCTAAGATTTGAGTGTTGTTGACTAACTCTACAATTTCCTGCCAGGAAGTCGAATATGAACCATGAGGGACAGAGCCATCTTCTGGGGGTGCCAGAGGCGGAGCACTGTGGGAGGGGAGTGTCATCTGAAGGCCTCCACTGACCTTTCCAGCACCTTCTCACCACCACTGGGGATCAGACCCAGGGCCTCATGCATGCTGGGCAAATGCTCTGCCACTACTTACTTGCATCCCCGACCCCTCCACTGACTTTTCCAGAGAGAAACCTGCCTTTTCCACAGTGGGACCCTTAACTAATCCTTTTCTATCTCTGCATCCTAACCCCTCTGCCTTTCTTATAAAAAGCCTTGGAAGCACCCCAGAATTTAAAAATTGGTGTGTACATAAGGGGTGAGGTATGGGCCATTCTTCAATTCACAGATACTAGCAAACAGGTGGGCAAACAGGCCACTGCAGTCACTAGCCCCACTGTCAGAGCTGGCTGACCTCTAACCAAACTGCAAGAATTTCAGGTGTCTTCTACATCTGTGTAGGTCTGTTAGTAGGTACACAACAGAGGCATGCTAGTTGATTGACAACTCCTGTGAGAGCCTGCTGTGTTTGTTCTGTGAGACTTCACAGAACCTCCTTACAGGTGTGCAAGGGAGGGAAAGAACTCTTAAAATGGACACTAATAGATGTTACGATCTGTTTCTAGGGACCAGATGTGGTGATACACACCTGTAATCCCAGTACTTGGGAGACCGAGGCTGGAGAATTGTAAGATCAAGTCTAGCCTGGGAAATTTAGTGAAACTTTATCTCAAAATTAAAAAAATAAAATAAAATATAGGGGGCTGAAGATCCAGCTCTGTGGTATAGCACTCCTTGGATTTATTCGTAGTAACACACACACACACACACACACACACACACACACACAGTCTTACTAAATTCTTGGAGCTCTCATTTTCTTTACTCACAGTGTGTTTTCACATCCTGTGTTTTCTGTTTCTGATGCCTGGCTAATTCCTATCTTTCCTCTAACTACTCCAGGAGGACTGTCTTTACACCTCCAACCCAAATTCCACACCTGTCAGAGACCAAGAGGACCCTCACAGGAAGGAGCCTCTCCTTCCAGCTCCCAGCAGAACCATGTCATCCTCCACTGTAAGTGATGACTTAGCATCGCTCCTCACACACCCTAAACTCCTTGTGGGGAGCCGGCTTCCTTGTGCAGTCCATAGGACCTTTACGTCATTGTGTGGACAAAAGTGCAAACTTGATCCCATTATTTAATGTTTGAAGATGCAAATCAAGGGTGAAATGACATGACTTAAGCCTGCGTAGCTAATTAGTGATAGAACTAGAAATTAAAGGACTCCCAAGGCCTGGGAATATAGCTCGATGGCACAAGCACCTAGCCGGTAAGCATGAGGTTGTGAGTTTGAACACACATAAATAAATAAATAAGTAAATAAATAAATAAATAAATAAAATAAAGTGTTCCTGACTTAGCAGAGAGGCTAGATTTTATACTTTTCCGTGTCAAAACAGTGGATGGAACTACTGACTACAAGGAAGACACCCAAACTCTGGAGTCGAAGCCACTCTGCCATTTGCTATGTGTAAAATTTTGGCTAACTGCCTCAGTTTCCTCATCTGTAATATGGAGATGTTTGTATTCATAGGGTTTTGAGGGATAAGTATGCATGTTCATAAAATACTGTGAATAGTATCTAGGTCATAGTAAAAACTAAGTCAAGTAAGGAATGCTTATAAGACATATACTTTCAACTCAGAGGAAAAAAAATTTATATCAATTTATGTACAAATCTTTAGGGCTTTGATCCCCAGTGCCACAAAAGCAAATGTTTAGGGGATTCTTGTTCTTTCTCTGAGACAAACCTAGTCTCCTCCAAGTATCTGAAACTTCTCCCTTCCAGATTCTGGAGAGAAAAGCTGGTTAGGATTTGTGTGCTGGATTCAAGGCCTTTCTGGCTCTCCAGGTTTATGGCCCCCAACCTGCAGCCACTTCTAATGCTTTGCTGCTCCCTTGCGGCCAGGCTGAGAGAATATGTGCCCTTGTGAGGGCTGGGAGGTGGATCTTAAACTCAGATGTGTGGGTGGAGCTTCATATACTAGCAAGAAAGACACAAGAACACCTTCTTTTCACTTACCCTCATGTCTATGAATAGCCGCATGAAGCCCCACAGACCTAATACAACAGCCCCCCACAGGAGGTGTCAGTCAACTAACACATACTTGTTGAGGACCTGCTGTCAACCCTGCACAAACGGAGGAGACGCCTGAGAGAAACACCTGTGTTCTTCCCTGGAACCTCTTTCCTGGTTACACTGCAGGTTCTTCCTCATATTTCAACATCCAGCTTATCTGACCATCGAGACTTCTCTTTTGCTCTTCTAGGCAGAATTAGTTTGCATATCCTTGACTTTTCAAATAGGATTTCTGTCATATCTTTGATGTAACATTTATTATAGTATTCTGACTACGTGTGTTTCCCTACTGGATTCCCAGCAGGGGTTAGTTTTTTTGTTTGTTTGTTTGTTCATTTTTTGGGGTGTGTGTGTGGTACTGGGGATTAAACTCAGGGGCATTCTACCACTAAACTACATCTCTAGCTCTTGTTATTCTTTGAGACACAATCTTGCCAAGTTGTCCAAACTGGTACTCATAAAACTTTTGATCCTTCTACCTCAGCCTCCCAAGTGCTGGGATTATAGGTGTACACTCTCACAGGGGTTGAGTTTTATTCACTTCTGCCTCTTTAAAGATGTATAAAGTAGCTGCAGAGGGATAGTGGAGATGAGATGAAAATAAAGAAAGATGTCTGGTGTGGTGGCACATGCCTATAATCCCAGCACTCTGGGAAGCCAAGGCAGAAGGACTGCAAATTCAAGCTCAGCCCGGGCAATTTAACAACTTACCAAGACTTTGTCTTTAAACAAAAAATAAAAAGGTGTTGGGGATATATCTTGGTGTAAAGGAAGGTTCTGGATTCACTCTCTAGTACTGAAAATAAGTAAATAAGTAAATAGTAAGGAGGTAAGGAGAGAGCAAAAATAAGAATCATTTCATCAAGCACTCCTTTGTGTCCACACATTGCTCCAAGCTCTTCATACTCATGGAATTCTTCCAGGTATTACTGTTATTTTACAACTGAGGCACAGTAAAATCAGGCAGTGTGCACAGCTGGTAAATGGCAGAGTGGGATTTGAACCCACACAGGCCCTAACCCAGTAGGCACACTGCTTCTTGAGGATCAGAGTGCGTGGGGGTGGGGGGGAGGGAGTGACACTGTGAGGAGAAAAAGAATGAGGGGAGAAGAGGAGGGTGGTGACAAGGAGGGAGACTGGTGATGAGGAGGGGATGAAGGGTGAAGGTAGGATTTAGACAAAAATACAGAAGGGAAAGAGCTGGGGGTGAAGGAGAGGAAGACTGTGTGAAGATAGAAAATGAGGGTTAAAGAGAGAGGAGGTGGATGAGGACCTGGGGGGTGAGATGGGACAGGAGGACAGCAGTTAAGCCTGAGGTATCTTCATGCAGACGATGCTCCCTCCAACATGCTGAGCCTCGTCTCTAACCTTCTCCTCCTTTCCCGTGCCAAGTCACGGCCACCTCAGAGCCGAAGCCTTATCATCACCAGAAACTGCAGCACCTACGAAATAACTGAATCAAACCTCCCTTTCTCTGATATGATCTCCTTTCCTCGTGGTTCATTTGCTAAGTTGGCTTACTGCAGCTATTCTCAAGTTCCCTGGGGAGCTGACCCTTCCCATCTTTCCCTCGCCCCTTCTCTGCCTCACTCAGTTCCAGATTTGCAGCTGGAACCCTCTTCTAAATATCCTCAACCCTCCCCGTCTGTCCTTTTCATCTCACCTCCCTGGTTAATCCTCAATCCCAGATGGACCCAACTTTTGTCTATACTTGCTCTGGAGCAGCTAAGGACCAGTGCAGGAAATCACCCCAGAGGACAAACTGTTTTCATGGTAAAATGTCCATCAACTTCAATTACTTGTTCCTGACTCAGAAATCTCAGCAGTTAGCCCCCTCTTTTACCCTCATCAATGGGGATTTGTACTTTCAAGCCTCTCCTCCTACTCAGCCACTTTAATTTATTTATTTATTTTTTTTTTACACAGGGTCTCACTATATAGTCCAGGTTGGCCTTGAACTCATTATATAGCCCAGGCTGGCCTTGAATTCTTGGTGATCCTCTTGCCTCAGCCTCCCTGAGTGCTGGATTACAGCCATGCACCATCACGCCTGGCTCAGCCACTTTTAGTTACCTCTTCTTTCTCAGTGAAAATAAAAACTATTAGACAAGAACAGGCTCCACCTGCTATAAACCTGTCTGTACTGATAGCCATTGCTATTTTTCCCCTTTCTCGTTAAAAGAGAATAAATGTCCTCTTCCCTCGGAAGGTCAATCCTCCCCTAACGCTCTAGGTGTCTCTTGAGGGAGCTTGGCTTCAGCCTCTCTTCTGCCTCATCCTGGGCATTGCTCCCTGGCTCAGCCTCCATCCGGGCCTCTGCCAGTGAGGGGAAGAACCTGCTTAGGGATCTCTGCACACACCTCTCTGGTTTACCAGGCACATTCCTACTCCCTTCTTAGATATCTGCTAATATGCTCCTCCCACAAAGAAATTACTCCCTGTCTTAGCTCTCTCATTCAAAGCAGATGTCCTGGTTAATGTCTGTCACTAATCATCCTTTACTTTTACCATATAGCAATTCCCATAATCTAGAATTATGTATTGGCTTGTAACCTCGTGTTTGTCTGTCATCCTCACTAATCTGTGAACTCCACAGGGGCAGGGACCATCTTCCTTATTGACTGCATAGTTTTCACAAGGAGAGCACCTGGCCACTCTGGGTGTTCACTAAGTGCCTTTCAGCAAACGAATGAATGAATGTGGTGTGAGGGGAGCCCCCGGGTGAAGTGGAGTGGGCCTGACCCTGTGTGGGTGAGCTTCCAGGAGCTCTGTCCTGTTGGGCTGAACTGCTCGAGGTTTGAAGGCAGGGCCATGGGCGGGGCTGGCCTTTATCTTGGAGTGCAGCCCTAACCTCAGATGGTGACAGAGCTGGAGCCGGCAGGGGTTTTGCAAACCATCCCGATTGCAGCAGACCAGCAGTCTGTGGGACTGGCGGGTGGGGCCTAGCTTATCTCCCAAGTACAGTCCTAACCTCAGATGGTGACAAAGGGGGAGCTAGCAAGTGTTTTGCAAACCGTCCCAATTGCAGCAGAGTTGGATGGCCCGGCCACAGGTAACAGGACACTAGGTGTGGGGGTAACGGGGGCGTGGACAATTTGGGCCTTCAGGGCGAAGTTTAGCCTCAGGGCGTGGGCCTGGCTCCGCTGTTTGCAGGGCTTGCCTCTACCTCAGAGTCCTGCTTCATCCTAAAAGAGAAGTGAGAGGCTACAGCCGTACAAGTGGGAGAGCCCCTTCGAGTTGCCAGGTCCTAGGGCTCTTCCACTGCTCCTGGAAGTCATAGTTGATGGGCATTTTGATAAAGTCAGCTTGCAGCCTTTTCCTTTGAAAACATCCACCCTTTCTTCTCAAGGGGAGAATTTGTCATGTGCCATTGAGGTCTTTTGAGACCAGGCCAGGACTGGTTCTGACAGCAGCTGACAGGGCCACTGGAAGTCCTGTCCAGTTTAGATCACTCTCACCTTGATCAGCCTAGGCAGTGTCCAGCAAGGAGGTGTCTGCTGCTGGGGACTGGTAAGAATTCAAGAGGCACACACAGGTCCTCAGCCCTGGCATCTCCCACACCTCCATCCCAGAGTCCCCTCACCGGCCTGGAGCAGGACAGGCGGTGGAGGTAAAGAGGCCCCCTTCCACCCACAGCCCTGACCGGGATCTTGCAACATTGGGATGGGGGCCCTGGGGGCCCGGGTGTGTGGCAACACGGTGGGAGGTGGGAGGTGTGCACCAAGGGCAGCAGCTTTCACAAGCCAAGCTGGCAGCTGTAGACTGACCTTGGCAGATTCACCTTGGGCAGCTTCCTCCCTCTCTGTGTGTCTCCCCACTGCCTTCCTCCTTGCAGCTTTCTGTGACCTGAGATCTTGTCTTAGCTCAAGCCTGTCATCTGGTCTCCAGTTCTTCTCAAGAAGGAAAAGTGGGCCTGACTGGTTTTCAAAGGTTCCCAATCCCCAGTCCTGGATCTTTTCTCCAGACAGGAGCCTGGCTACCTGTCCCTGCCTGGGCTCTTTTTCTATCATCTTTCCCCAGGGACAGCTCTAGGAAGCCAGTTTCAGGGACAGAGATGAGCCTGCTCCCCACCCTGCCCCAGCTTCTTGAGGTCAGTCCTCCTGGGAAGAGGTAATAGAAATGAGTCATTTGCAACTCCTTTCTGCAGCCAAGGAGGTCCTTTTCTTGCTTCCTCTCTTCTTTTTCCATTGGTCAGTCACACTTGGCTTCTTCCCCTTGAACACCAGACACCTTTTGCATTTGCTATTCCTTCTGCTCACTCTCCCCACTGCTCAACGGTGTATCTGCCTCCTTCTTGAGAATTTTTAGTTATTAACTTAAATGACACTTCCTCTGAGAGGCCTTCCTTAACTTCCCCAGTTAAATAGCTTCCCCAGTGAGGATTGAATACAATACTTTATCATTTATGTATTCCTTGAATTCTTGATTTACTTATTTTTGAGACAGGGTCTTGTTATATAGCTCAGGCTGACCTTGAACTCACTGTGTAGTCCAGGCTGGCCTTGAGCTTGTGGGGACCCACTTGCCTCAGCCTCCCAAATGCTGGAATAAAGGTGTGAAAGAGCAGGATCTAGGGAAAGCTGCTGGAGTGGGGAAGTGGTGGAGGTGCCCCTGGGAGCTGGATAGGGTAGGAAGGGATAGTAAGAGACCTGGAGGGGCTGAAGAAGACATTAAACACACTTACTTATTGTCTTTTTTCTTCTTACCCTTTCAACTGAGAACTTGTCTTACTCACAGAAAAGATGCTTGACAAAGACTTGTTGAATAAACTACTTTGGCCCAAACTAGCAAAGGTGAGCCTGAAAGCCCCCTCCAGGCTGTGGGCCTCCCTGGTGGAGTCATCTCCCTGGGATATGGCCTGACAGGGAAGGTTAGAGATGACACTGCTGCACCCTGCATTCTGCAGAGGCCTTGCAGGGGAAGTGGGGATGCAGCTCTTCAGATCTGGTGCCCTGAGGAGGTGCAGGTGGGTAGCAAGGCTGGGAGGAGACACAGTGGTTCTGAGCTGTGGGAAAGAAGCTCAGAGTCAATGCTGAAGCAACCCAGGTCCCAACATCCAGTACCTTGAAAAGAAGTCGGGGGACAGTGGTCGAGCTGAGAGGAGGAAATCCGGAGGTTGAGTCACTTACCGAGCTCTGTACAAACCCCCCTTATGCAATGCATCCCCCTGGGCCAAAGGGAAGGTGAGAGGATTCTCCCAGGCGTCGATTGAGATGTCTCCCCGCCCAAACTCAGGCTGCTCCCATCAGTCCCTCCACCCAAGTTTCCAAACTTCAGGTCTCTTTGCCCAAACCAGACCTGGGGCAGGGGTTTCAGGACAAAGAAGTAGGAGAGCTGGTGCCTGAGAAAGGAAACAGAGGCTGGTAAGGGACTGAGTCCTGGCTGAGGTAGATCTGGTACACAGGGACAGAAGGTCTCTGCCATTAGGGATTGGGAGGAAGTGGAGGAAAAGGTAGGAGAGAGAGAGGAGTAAGGCAGAGAAAGAGAGAACTGGCATGATCCAGGTACAAGTCTCTGTCCCGGATGTGCATGGTGATGCACTCTTGTAATCGCAGCACTTGGGAGGCTGAGGCAGGAGGATCACCAAGCATTTGAGGCCAGCTCGGGTTACATGATGTGACCCTGTCACAGAAAACCAAAAACCAAACAAACAAAGTCCCTCTCCCTCTCAGAAAGTAATTTCTCGTTGTTTAACTCAGGCTTTTCAGTAGTGATTGAGAAGGAACTGGATCCCTGTTCTGTCCTGAGCCTGCCCTGTTAGACAATGCATGCTTGCCTCAGGAATGCAGTTTCTGTGCTCTACTGTGCCCTGCATCCTTGAGGGAAGTTGTGAGCACAGAAGGAGACTTGTAGCCCGGTGCCAAGGCCACGAAGGCATTGAGGGAGCTTCAGCAGCACCTCTCATCACCTCTGGCCCTCACCGCTTTATCTATAAGCTGTGGCTGCCACTATCTTGCTTGTCTGAGGCTAAAACTCACCAGAGGAGCTCTTGAGGTCTCTGCCAACACCTCTTGAGATCTGTGATTTCATGGAGCTAATTTTGATTCTGCCTCTGAACAGTCAGTGATTCTGGGAAAGTCCCTGCCCTCTCTGAGGCCTCAGTTTCCTCATTTGCAAAATGAGAAGTTTAGATGAGTTCTCTGAGGTTGTCCCAATCATAGCAAACGGGAATCATGAATACCCATGCTTGCCATGTGCCAGGTACCATATTCCCTGACTATAACAACACTATGAGATGGGTATTATAATTATCCCCATTTTTCAGGTGAGGAAACTGAGGCACAGAATGGAGAGATAACTGGCTCTGGGTCACACAGCCAGTGAGTAGCAGAGGCAGATGCAGACTGTGGCTCTTGATTACTGTACTATTCTGCTTTCTAGGCTGTAGTTCTATGAGATGGAAAATGCTCTCAGTGTGGCATTTCATGGGTACTTGCACACTCTCCTCTTCCTCTTTATCTGCATTCTCACGGACAAGGCAGGTCTCAGGGTCTTTCCCAACTGATTCCTTCCCCAAGCACTCAGCATCTCGCTTTAAGGAACAAGAGCCCCATAGGATGAGGGATAAAGATTGGAGTAGGTGGGTGGGAGCAAAGGTGGGGAGAAGTTATCCTGGTAGATTGAGGCTACAGAACTGGAAAGAAGCGACAGATTGCTGGATCAAGGGTTCAGGGACTGTAAATGTGGCAGAGCTAGCCAGCTGTGGTAGCGAATGTCTGCATGCCAAGGAAAGAGGATCACCTAAGTTTGAGGCCAGCCTGCACGACACAGTAAGTCCAAAGACAGCCTGCAATACACAGGGAGACCATGTCTCAAAAGAAAAAATGCAAGGTGATCTGGACTTTTTCCCTGAAGAGTCACCTGGGGCAGGAGCTCTCAGACCTATACCCTTTGGTGAGAGAACAGCCTGGAGTGGGTACTGGGGTTGCCCTAAAAGCCCAGGTTTTTTCAGGAGGGCATCCAGAGGCCATCCTGTGTCCCGTGTAGGGGGCAAGGGAAGCATTTGCTTAGCTACCAAGGACAGAATGTGTGGGTGGGGGACAGCGAGACAGGGACAGAAGAGCAGAGAGACAGACACAAGTCCTGACCATGTGGCATGTTGGGCTCCAAGTGTGTATTCCCACGTATTTATCTGGTCCCCGAGGTATTCTCTCTCTGCACATACACACACACACACACACACATACACATAGCCTAGCCCAGCAAACAGCCCTGGCACCAAGTCATGGTGCAATTTATTCAGTCACAGAATTTTTATGGGTCCTGCCCTCCTTAACCGCTCAGCTGTCCTTGTCCATAGTCTGTGTCATAGGCTCAGTCAGTGAAGGGCTCTAGGGCCCCAGCAGGGTGGGGGTCTCTAGGGTTGGGCTAGGGGTCTGGGGCCCACAGTCCAACAGCCAGGCTCAGCTGCAACCCCCCACACCCTTGATGAGGTTGGCGGCCTCCGGGATCTGGCGGAAGAGGTTGCGGAGCGTATCCAGCTCCTGGGTGAGCTGCTCCACGCGGCTGCGCAGACGCTCATTCTCAGCCATGTATTCCAGCACCTTCTGCTGTGTCTCCAAAATGCGCCGCTTGGCCTTGTCCCTGCTCTTGCGTACAGCGATGTTGTTGCGCTCGCGCCGTAGTCGGTACTCAAGACTGTCTTTGTTCACCGCCTTCTTGCCTTTGTGTGAGGGGCCAGCTGGGGAGGGCGCCTTGAGGAGGGGGCTGCAGGGGGCTCCAGCAGTAGCCAGAGGAGCCTGGAGAGAAGGCACAGAGGGACAGAGGTGAGGGCCCACCTGGAGGTAGAGTGGAGGTGGGCCAAGAATCCCAGCAGCCCACGACTTGGGACACCAGGCCAGGGCCTGTCACCCAGGTCAAGGAGGTCATTGAGGGTCCTTCCTGCAAGGACACTTTCCCTCCATCATCTGTGGTGAGTCTCCTGTTCTACAATCAGCTGGCATTTCCTCTTCCAGAAGCAGGAACAAGTGGAGGGCATGGTGGGCAGCAGGGAAGCTGGTGGGCTCAGCTTGCCACAGGGCCTTCAGGACATGGTGACATTCAGGACGGAGGAAATTCACAGAGGGAAGGGGGCAGCTCACAGTATGGCAGTGAGCACAGTGGACCTGGGTGGTTCAGTTTCGCAAAGCAACACCAAAGCCAGACTCATCAGCATACGTGGACCTCAGAGTCCCCATCCACACCAGCCTCACTCCAGCCCCTGGGGTGCAGGAAGAACTGACTTGCTCTTACCTTGAGGACGCGGAGGGGCTGGCCTGGTGCTGCCAGGGTCGGAGGCAGGTGCATGGCCGTCTGCCCACAGTGTGCCACTTGGTACTGCAGGGGATTGTAGCCACCTCGGCTGGCACCTCGGCTGCCCTCTGGCCCCCGGGGCTCCTCCTTCACAGCCACCGCTCTGGGGTCGTAGCTCCCTGGACTGCTGTAGATGCCAGGCCCCAGTGCCTTCCTGTCTGGGCCGAAGGTATGTGGTGGGTAGGCGAAGGGCCGGGGGTCAGGCGGCAGATAGTGAGGGAAGGCAGGAGTTCCAGGGGCCTTAAGACTTCGGGCCTCAGGTGTTGGCTTCATGGCGAAGAGATCGGAGAGCAGCTGTTCCTCCCCAGACTCGATGTAGGCAGAGAGATCAATGGAGGCCTCATGCTCACACATGTCCCCCAGCTCCCCAGGCCCAGCTCGGCCCCCTGAGAACTCAAGTGGTGGCTGGCCACCCCGGGGCTCACACTCATAGTAGGTCCCGTGGGACATGGCCGGCCCGCCCCTTTCGCTCCCCGCCCCTGGGCCCTGCTCTTGGGGCACCCCTTGGATGCTCAGCCTGCCCTCCCTCGATATCCCCCTGCCCTAGATCTGCCCTAGATCTGCCCTCTCTGGTCTTCTTTGTCACCCACTCCTGTGTGGCTTCTCTCCTCCCTCTTCTGCTCTGCTTCCTTTTCCTTCCTCTGTAGTCAATGCCTCTCTTCCCTTTTTTCCCCCTCTCTCTCCCTGGGGTGACTCAGGGAGGGGTAGGGCACACCCCAGAGGGAGGGATGCAGACCTTTGAGAAAGGGGCCCCTGCCCTATTTAACAGTTGGGGCACTCTCTGTGAAGTCCACCCCAGGGTTCTGAAGATGCTCT
The DNA here is from genome assembly GCA_004363535.1 of Dasyprocta punctata. NCBI lineage: Eukaryota > Metazoa > Chordata > Mammalia > Rodentia > Dasyproctidae > Dasyprocta > Dasyprocta punctata. The sequence goes on along the minus strand of RJWM01003647.1, from coordinate 13,469 downwards.
GGAGCTGACTTTTTTGAGAATGCCTCCCTGCTCCCTGTTGAGGCCAGGGAATTCCAAATCCTCCCTTCGGGTAACACCTCACTCTCAATGTCCTCCTCCCTGCAACTTCCAAAAAGTTCTGTGCAGAATGAGGTGTCCAGTCAGAGTGAGTAGAGAGAGCCCTTCCCCAGTGCCGACCCCCACTTGGCCTGAACTCCTCCCTTGACACGCCTTCCTCCCAGGTCCCCCAAGTTCTGGGCTCCACCTACCCCCAGGGTCAGCCAGTTCCGTGTGTGTGTGTGTGTGTGTGTGTGTGTGTGTGGCCCCACCTCCCATGACATTCTCCTGGGTGCCAGCCAGAGGGGTTGCTTGAGGGGTTTAGGAAGCAGTGATCCTGGGGTCCTGTGCCCTGCTGCAGGGCATGCCTTTTGCTAGTATTTTGAACAGGGTCTGTGAGTAGCCCAGACACTAATGTGTTTCCCTGCCTGGGCATGGCTGGCTTGCCTCAGGACTGGTGCTCAGCTGTACTCTGGGGGCTCCAGCAGCTCTCTCTTCCAGCTGCCTTGCTTTGCAGGTCTCAGGCTGGCGCTTCACCCCCCACTCTGTGCTCAAGACTCAGCCTCCCACTTCCTGTGCCCTGGCGTGCAGGCTCGGGAGCTCGCTGCAGCTCAGTTTGCTGTCTTTCCTTTTGCGTGGCTGTTCTCTGACCTCCAGAGCCTGTCTCTTGGGTGTACTTCCTCTTGTAGGTTTAAGAAGCTTTCTCTTTTGTCATCACTTCTTTCTGGGGCTCTGTTTCAGGGTCTCTAGGAGAAGCCCATGGCTCCTCTGTACTTCTTGGCCTTGTGCTGGAGCACCCCCCCATTTCCCTTTTCTGTTTCCTTGGGAACCCCCCATTCTTCTGTCAGAGGTACCTGCTGTAGACCTACTTTTATCCATTGAATTTCATCTTCAAAAAGGGATGTAAGTCCAGTGGAAAGAAAGATACATAGAAATTACATAGAAATGTATTACTGGCTCTTCTATTAGGAGGAAATTCTTTGAGTGCCCTGTGGGGCACTGGATTTTTTTTTTTTTTGTACCAGGGATTGAATTCATGACCTTGCACTTAACCAGGCAAGTGCTTGAGCCACTAAGCTAAATCCCTGGCCAGCACCAGATATTTTTATCAGTCAGGCTGAGTCCCTGCAACTGAGCCACAGTGGGGCAAATGTGGATGGATTTGTGTGACATTGAACATTAAAGTAAAAGATGCAAATGTAACTGGCTTACAAGTCAGGCAAGTTACTCCTCTAGATAGCATCTTCCCCCCCATCCTCCTACCCCCTCACCTGTTCCAGGTGCTCTGTGCTCAGCCTGAAGCATGGTCAGATATGCTCAGAACCCGTGAGCTGGTGTGGGGAGATCTGCATGCATCAGAGACAGATCTCAGGAAGTAGACTGCGGGAGTTCTCTCCATTACAGATTTTGGTACCATTTCAAGTATGTACCAAGGCCATGCAACTTCACTTTGGCAGCAGTGCCCCTCTTGACCACTAGGTGACAATATTGGCCCAAAATTTGGACTTAAAGGGCTGCTGTGGTTCAGAATAAAATGGACTGCAGAGGGCATCTCCCTCAACCCTGGCACTGGCTAAGACTTTGGCACTGGGGTGGAAGGGGAAACATGGCCAGGATGGGGGCTTGCAGTCAGGTTATGCTGAGGGTGGGTAAGCTGGCAGGACTGGTGCCAGGGCCTTGTCTTAAGGAGGAGAAATACCACCGCCTCCCTCTTTGACTTTGAAATAATGCTAGGTGTTTTCAAATAAATCGTTTTTCAGTCATTGTAACATTCACTTTCCATGCTGACCATCTTGCTGTGAGTTAGGTAGGAAAAAAAAAAAAAAAACAAGGCAGATAGTATTTTTATCCCTGCTTTATCAACAGGGAAAACAAAGCTGAGAGGCTGAGCTGTCCAAGGTCACCCAAGGATGCCTTGTTGATTGATGTTGGGAAGGGCCATGGGGTTCCCAGAATGGCTCAGGACTGAAGTGGCGGCGCAGGGGTTACTGTGTGACTCAGAGAACTCGTTTGCCCTCAGTGGGCCACCGTGGGGAGGAGACAGTCTACGTCAGTTGCAGAGAATTGGGTGCTGGAGGAAGTAGGGAGATGTGTAAATAAAGCCATCAGGAAATGAGAAAGCTTGAGCCATAGTGAGATAAGTGATCCAGGCCCCTGGCTTTCCTGGATGGCTTATGCTGCCTGTAGACTGACATCAGTGTTTTCCAGTAACTGAGGGTTTGGTGGGGGCAGCCTGGCTATGGACATGAGGGCAGCAGAGTGGGCTCTGGGCAGGAGGGTAAGGAGGTGGAAGGGCAGTGCCAGCCAGGGCTGGAGATTTTTGCTGTGAAGGGGAAAGAAGCCTTCTCCAGTCAGCAGGATCATTTCTCCTGTGCCACTGTCCTCGATACTTGTTTGGGTTTTCTCATTGATTTTGTGACAGGCCTCTAACAAGGCTTCCCCAAGGGGAGGTGGCTGAGCCTGGAAGAGAAATGTCAGAGAAAACTGGGATCTGATCTGGCCTCTGTCACTTAGCAGCTCAATGACCTTGGGCGATCTTACTCCTGTAAGACGGCAGGAGTAATAGCTCTTTCCTAAGGCTGTTTAATTAAACTTTGAATAAGATAATGCATGTACAGCAATTGGTTTCAGTACATGTGAAGTCTCCTTCCTCCCTACCTCTGACCTCTCCCTGCTGTTTTACTTGCATCTCCAAAGCAGACACATTCCTGCTGCCTTGTATGATGCCTCGATTTGACAAATATTTCTGAGCACATAGGTCTGGAGATTCGTAGGGACCAGCTCTGCTGGGGGAGCCAGGCGGGCACACAAGGAGGTGGTTCCAAGATGGCAAGGGTGGCTTGAGAGGCCATGAAGCACACATCTTTGTGACGCATGCATCTTTGCTTCTTAGTCTTTGAGAATAGGGTCATAGATTTCTATTGGATCCTTACAAGTACAGTGATCATATTTCTTGAATTACAATTAAGGACAGGTGGACTTTGTGTCTGATTTTTTTTTTTTTTTTGAGATAGGGTTTCACTCTGCAGTTCAGGCTGGCCTAGAGCTCACTTTGTAGCCCAGGCTAGCCTCAAACTCAAGGCAATGGCATTTCTCCTGCATCAGCCTCCCGAGTGCTGGAATAACAGGTGTATGTAGGGCCATGCCTGGCCCTAATTGATACTTCTAGAGTTTTTTTTTGAGACATGGTCTCATACTGTAGTCCAGGCTGGCCTTGAACTCTCTATTGGTAGGTAGCACAGGGGACCTTGAACTTGATGTGATCCTTCTGCCTCAGCCTTCCAACTGCAGGTCTGGTTTTTTTGTTTTTTTGTGTTTTTTTTGGTACCGGGAATTGAACTCAAGATCTTGTGCTTGCCAAGCAGGAGCTTATGCCGCTGAGCTACATCCCTGGCCCCCGCCTGCTGGGATTACAGATGTGTACCACCATGCCTAGCTTCAATATTTTTGTTGGGACAGAAAATCTTTGAGGCCTGCACTGAATTGGAAAATTCAGAAATAAATCTGTTGTTCCTGCAGCATATAGCAAATCTAGTAAAAGATGTGTTGAGTGGCCATATTAATGACTGAGAACCTATGATTTTAGTGACTTTCAAAACATTCCCAAGCCGGGCGTGGTGGCGCATGCCTTTAATCCCAGCACTTGGGAGGCTGAGGTAGGCGGAGTGTTGTGAGTTCGAGGCCGGCTTGGGCTACAACGCAAGCACAAGGCCAACCTGAGCTACACAGTGAGACCCTACCTCAAAAAAACTAGGGCCGGGAGTTTGGCTCAGTGGCTTAAGCGCCTGTCTAGCAGGTGCGAGGCTGTGAGTTTGACCCCCGGTGTCGCAAAAAAAAAAAAAAAAAAAAAAGTTCCCAAATTCTCTAAGGTTGGAGCATCTGAAATGCCTAGCACTAGAGTGACTGGCAGGGTTAAGATGAAGAAAGCTTGGTGCCTTTTGCCCAAGAGGAGACTCACATTTGCAACTCTGACCATGTTGAGATCAGCAGGTGTCGCTTTACAAAAACAGGGGAGCCTCTCCCTGAGGGACAAATATCACTGTGTAGTGAGAGGGCACTGGAGAGGGCAGTGCCTGCCGGAAGGGGTAACACAGAAGAGACCCTGCAGGCCAGGAAGAGCAAGTGTATCAGGCTCAAAAAGGTGAATGTGAAGTTTCCAGGACAGCTTCTTACACAAGCTTGGCCTCTGCCCTTTGGGGACACCCTGAAGTTAGAGAGTGAGGATTGTTTTGGATTAGGTCTCAGTCTCTCATTCATAGCCTCTCTGTCCCTGTCTGTCTCTGTCTATGTCTCTGTTTCTCTCTCCTAAACTGATGAAGTAATTGCCCAAGGACACACAGCAGCTTAGTGTCCGGCCTCCCACTCAGGGTCTTAGAGAGGGTGAGCCACCAGCCACACAGCAAGTGGGAAGGGATCAGGCCCTGACTAGGAGTGGCGGTGACCCTCCTGCTGCATCATCATGGTGTCCCAGATGGTGAAGGGTGATGTCTTAACAGGTGCCACCTCCCACGGCCCTGCCTCTGTCAGCAGTGCTGGGCCCTGGATGATGCTCTGGAGAGAACAGCAGGAGGGCTGCCCAGAAAGGAAGGGTCATGTCCCCATCAGCTGCATCTAACAGTTAACCCGAAACATCAGGAGGTGCACAGCTACCTTCGCTTTTCCTCTTCTTCCTTACTCCTAGTCCAATAATCCTCCTGATCTTCCTCCCAGGAAGTGTCTGTCAGATGGTTCTGCACAGCTGAGTGAGCCAGCCTCACCTCCTGGGCCTCTTGGATGCTCTTGGTCTCTGTTTTGTTTTCAGGTAGGGTCTTGCTACGTAGCCCAGGCTGGCCTTGAACTTGAAATACTCCTTTTTCAGTTGCCTAAGTTCTGGGATTATAGGAATCTGCCATTGCACCTGGCAGTCCTGAGTCTCAGGATAGAAGCAGCCCATCATTTCCTTTCCCATTTGTCTCAGCACAAGGAGTCTTTGCTGCCAGGCTTTAGGGACACCATGCCTTGCTTTTACCTCACTTGACTCAGCCTGGTGCTGTTCCATTTTGAATAGTGATGATTTCTTCTTTTGCAGTGCCAGGGATTGAACCCAGGGCCTCAGACATGTTAGGCAAGCACTATTGTGGAGCTACATCTCTGGTCCTCCTCCCCTGCCCTTCCCTCTTTCTTTACCTCTGTCTCTCAATCTCTCCTTTTTTTCTTTGAGACAGGGTCTTTCTATACAGTTCAGGCTCACCTTGAACTCACTGTGTAGACCAGGCTGGCCCTGAACTCACAGCAATCCTCCTGCCTCAGCATCCCAAGTGCTGGGGCTACAGATGTGCACCCCCGCGCCTGGTCAGTGGTTGGTTCTTTTTCCCAGTTGATTTGCAGGCTTGCAGGATGGCGCAGAGAGTATGAACTTAACAACACTTCAGGATCCCATAGAAAGAATGAGAAGTAGTTGTTTGAATGTACAGGCCTGAGTCCCTGGGTCAGCCTGAAGGTACAGAGATCACAAGGTTTTAGGAATTCCATCCTGGAAGGTGCGTGTGGCAAGCAGGGACTTGACTAACACAAAATGCCTGGTGACTCGGTTTCAGGTCGTTTAATTATGAAGACCACTGATTTCATTTCCATTTAAAATTTTATTACATGAAAAGAAAAACAAGACCCCCACAAAACAAATGAACAAAATTCTAAAATCTAAACCAACTTTATGACAGGATTATTGTCAAGGATCTAGTTTCACTCCCCAAAACAATCTTCCATTAAAAAAAAAATCCAAAAGAAATAGAAATAACAGCTTCAAAAATATTTATCCAAAAAGTAAGGCATCCACTTTACAAAAAAAAAGATAATAATAATAATAATAATAACTGCAAGAGGGGAAGAGGCTGGAGGAATGAGAAGAGAGGAAAGAGGAAGATGGTCCCCTGGTCCTCCAGGTCCACTCCAGCCTGGCTGGTGTCTACTCTGAGGGGCCGCGACTCAGCCCAAACCCAGCACCTTACCAACAAGGGTTCAGGTGAGCTGGGTGGAAAGCTGGGAGATGCTACGGGGTCAGGAGGGGCTTCCTGGGTGTTCCAGTTTAAGCAGACGGAATGGGGAGTCCTGCTTTGGAATAAAAGGGTCCTGTGTCCTCAGGACAGCAGGCGTGGCTGGAGGCTGCAAGGCCCAGACAAACGCCATCACCTTCCTTTGGAGCACAGGAAAAGGTCAGAAGCTCATATACTACAGCGAGGACATTTATGTGAGGTTCCCCAAAGTGGGCACCATTCTGCTGCTGCCCTCCCATCCTACCCAAAGATGGAGGGTGGTGAGACCCCAAGGGTGGGGGGTTATTGAGGGTTAGCAGTAGAGAGAGGAACAGGCCTTCGGAAAATGCTCTCCCAGACAGCCCCCCAGATTGTGGACCGGGCAGCTCTGGGGGGACAGGAAAGCACCCTTCCACCCAGGGAAGGAATTTAATACCACGTCTGTCCTGAGGGTTAGAAATAAGGGGGTATTTTTAGGTCCAGTTCTTGGATGGAAGGTGACTTAAGGCTGGTTTGACTCTGGTTTCAGGCTTGAACGGCTCGGGGATCCTTCACACCTGGTTCCTGAGCCAAGGTCCAGAGAGGAGGAAAGGACATGACAGGAGGGGCCGGCAGTGCTAGCTCCATGTAGGTTTTGGGAGCACAGCTGCAGGGTAAGAGGGGTACTGCCCCTTCTCAGGGGGTGGGGATGGAGGAGGAGCTGAGTGATGTTGTAATTAGGAGGTAGGGGAGGGAAGGGGAGAGAGAGAGATCCACTACACTGAAAGTAAGAAGGCTTTCTGGCTTCAGGAAGCTTTGGCACCACGTTGAGGGGGGCAGGGGCAAGGCTAGGTTGCTGCAAGGTGAGCCTTTCCCAAGGCTTGGCTCAGGGCTGGGGGTGGGGGCTACCGACCCCCCCCCACCTTGTGGTCCTTAGCTCAGTGGGGAGGAGGGGTACTGAAGGGAGCCTTTCTCCAACAGGGAGCCCAGGGTGGGCGGTGGTGGTGGAGGTGTGGGGGCACAGGGTGGAGAAGAGTGCAGAGGAAAGCATTCCCTCTATTTTTGTGTTTGTGGTGAAGAAAGAGGGTTTGGGGCTCTCCATCTGACCTTTAGTGGTGATGCATTCCTTGGAGTCTGTCTTCCCCAACCACTCATGGTGGCTGCCTCTTCTCTCTGAACTGAGGCTTTCCTGGGCTCAAGAACAGGAAGGGAAGGCAGTAGTGAGCTCAGCTTCCTAAGAGGCACTGAGGGCAGGGCCCCCTTGGCATCTCCACTCTCCTCTGATGCTCAGAGTGTGGGCTGCCCTTGTGTGGGGCTTGGACAGGGCCTTGGGGAGAGAGGCTGGGTCTTTGGGTACAGGTATCAGTATTTTTGTTTGTAACTGCTCATACCTTACATCCAAGTCCTGCTCCTGCTGGACAGAAGCAGAGGGTGTGTGTGTGTGTGTGTGTGTGTGTGTGTGTGTGTGCGTGTGTGTTCGGGGACCTGGGCAGGGAGACAGGGCAGGAAGGGGAGGAAGGAGGGCGTAGCTAGCTGACGGGCAGGCAGTCCTCAGGCCTGCAGCTGCTCGCCTGAGTCTTGGTCCTTGGTGGGAGCCGGCTGGTAGAAGGACTGCTGCTGCTCTGCCATATCCTCACTCATCCCCTCTGTTCCCAAGTCTCCCTCCTCCACTGGGTACACGACCACACACATCTTCTGGCTCACCAAGGTTAGCAACTCTGTGGAAGAAGACCACACAGAAAGTGACTCAGTGCCGAGTGTCCTGCAGCATTGCAGGCCCTGTCCATCATCCATGAGCCTAACAAATTCTTCTGCCCCAGATTCCATCTCAGCAGAGCAGCCCGGACCTGTCCAAGATCCCTCTCCGGGAGACAGCAATCATGTCTGTCTCTGGCATCCTTCGTCTGCCACCCTTTGATCACCAAGGCCCCAGCCTCCCCCTTTCTCAATGCCCACTGACCAATTCCGGGGTTTACAGTGGTCTCTACCCAGCCTGGGGGGGCAACTCCTGGGGATGGCTGGTGGCTACCTGTGCTTGCAGGACTAAGGTCTGTGTGGAAATGTGAACTGTTCTCTCCCCAGAAGTCTCTGGGAAGGCAGTCGCCATTACTGCCCTGCCTCCTTCTCCACAGTCCTGAGGATTCGGGTAAAGCATGGCCAGATGGGGCCCCTGATCCTCAGCCTGGTGGGGCCCTCTCTAGACCACCCCCTCCCAGCCTGGGAGGTCTGGACATCCAGAGCCTTCATTAACTCACCAATGAAGTCATTGAAGCCCTTGGGTTTGTTTTGCCAATAAACACCCAGGAAATAGACAGGCACTCCTGACAGCATGATGGCCAGGCCAATGCCGCACACCACTGGCTCTGACCACAGGCTGAAGATCAGCAAGAAGGCCCAAAACAGCAAGTAGATGATGGGGAACAGCAGGTTGACCTGTGGAGCAGAGGCACTGTGAGCTGTGTGTGGCCCCCACCGCCTCAGGTGTAAGCTCCCTCTCTCTTCTTCAACCACATCCTTGAGGGTGAAGACTATGTTTCATTCAGCTGTATCCAACACCCCAGGCCCTGATAAGGCAGGTGAAGTGTCAACGAATGTTGGTGAGCTTGGAAAGCAGGACAGGAAGGAGATGGAGACCAGGGAGGAAATGCTCATTGCTCATGTCCTCCCTCTCAGGTGGGGTCAGATGCCTCAGCAGCCATACCCAGTGCCTGTGGCAGCCAGAGAAGCCATGAGGATGGAGAGCTTACAATATCCTTGATGAAGCCCTAGGTGGGGAGGCAGGCAGAAAATGACCTGGGTCTGGCTGCCACCCATTTCTAGGCAGGGCCTTCATTTGGGCACACCAGAGCAAATGCCCAGCCCTCTCACCAGCATCAGCCCCAATTTGTTTCTCTCAAGAAACTTGATGAGATAAATGTGCCAAGAGCCAAGAAATCAGGAAAGTTAGCATAGCCTAAAGCAGACTGGGCCCTGACTTTAGTTCAGAAAGCAGCACCAACTCCATGAGCTTCCCCTGTCCTTGCTGGCTACCTGTGTGTGTGGGGGGGTCCCTGGACAGCCCTCCTCTGGGTCTAGGGGCTGCTTTCTCCTCCATGTTCATCTCTCTCAGAGGGGAGATGAGGTTATTCTTCATCTTCCCTTGTAGATTTCTCTTCTTCCTCCTTTTTTTCTGATTTTCTTCCTTTTTATTTTATTTTTTTGTGGCACCAGGGATTGAACTCGCAACCTCGCGCCTGCCAGGCAGGCGCTTAAGCCACTGAGCCAAACTACCAGCCCTAGTTTTTTGAGGCAGGGTCACACTATGTAGTTCAGGCTGGCCTTGAGCTCACATTGTAGCCCAAGCCGGCCTTGAACTCACAACACTCCTCCTACCTCAGCCTCCCGAGTGCCAGGATTAAAGGCAGGCACCGCCACGCCTGGCTATGATTTTCTTTCTTTTTAAATTATCTTTCTTTTTTGTAGTACTGGGACTTGAATCCTGGGCCTTGTGCATGCTACGTAAGTGCTGTACCATGAGCTACATCCCTAGTCCTTTTAAAATTTTAGGTAGGTAGACTTAGGGAATCTAGGGATTGAGGTGGGGGGTGGCAGAGAAGAGAGGGGAAGGGAAGGAAAAGCAAAAAGGATTAAGATTCAATATGTATATGTACTAATTTCTCCTGATGACCGTATTCATTATGAATCAAAAACATGTGCTAATAATTATTTTTTAAACTTTGAGACAGGATCTTGCTAATTGCTCCAGCTGGGCTCAAATTTGCAGTCCTCTTGCATCAGTCTCCCAGAGTGCTGAGACAACAGACATGTGTCACAGTACTCAGCAACCACTTTCTTTCAAAGGTACTGGGGCTTACACTCAAGGTCTCCCAGGAGCTACAGCTCCAGCCTTTTTTTTTTTTTTTTTTCAATTTTGACACAAGGTCTTGCTAAATTGCTAAGTTGTTCAGGCTGGACTCAAATTTGTGATCCTCCTGCTGCAGCCTCCTGGTGTCAGCATTATAGGCATGCCACTGCCATGCCCAGCTCTCTCAGGTTTTCTGAGTGGAAGAAAAGTCATGAAAATAATAGTGGAGAACTGAGAGATTAGGAGAGCCCTTGATTTCTCAGCTGGAAGAGTCTTCTTGTAGATTCAAGTCTCTATTTCTGGAGGAATGTTCTGGCCTGTATCATTCTTCTGTTCTGCAGAAGAACTCAGCATTCTAGTATATCTTGTTCTGAACAATCCCATCAGTTCCTATCATAACAGATTATTTTTGTAGCACTCATTAAGTTCACTAAGCATAGTAGTAGATGTAGGGTCACAAGAGTTTAAAAAGGGCGGTTGGGTGTGTGGCTCAGTGGTACAGTGCTTGCCTAGTGTGAGCAAAGCTTTGGGTTTGATCTGCAGCAGTGTTCCAAAAACATTTAAAAAAAAAAAAAGAAAAAGAAAAAGAAAAAGAAAAAGAAAAAGGTCTCTAGAGAACTGGAAAACTTCAAAAAAGAGGAGGTACTTGACGCCCATTTAGAAAATGATTAGAATATATTTATTTATTGTTTTTGAGGCAGCATTAACCTTTTAAGCAGCTGGGACTGCAGGCTGCCATCACACCTCACATAGCTAGAACCTAAACAGGCAGATGAGAGGCAACTCACTCGGGGATGGAGACATCCACCTATCTGGAAGAACAGGGAGGAAACATTGGAGAGACAGGAGAGCCCCGAAAATGCAGCTGGAGTTGAAGACTTGGAGTGGTGGGAAACAATGGAACGCTGTTTTGATCTTTTTTTTTTTTTTTTTTTTTTTGGTATGGGGAATCTAACCTAGGGCGTCCCATTTGCCAGACAGGGGCTGTGCCACTGAGCTACATCTCTGGCTGGAATGCTCTTTTGAAAGGAACATTTAACCTACTTATTCCTATGCTGCCATTGACCTGGTCCTGTCCCCTGGATAAAAAGGAAATGACTGTCTCCTTCACACATGGTCCTGGCTACCATGATCAGCTCAGCTAGAATCAAATGAAGGTGATGCCAGATCCCCAAAGAGGTTCTCTCACCTTGATGGGGCGTGGGATGTCAGGCTTCTTCCAGCGAAGGACTATCTGTCCAGCAACCGTGACCCCATAGAAGAGGTAGTTGATGAAGCCCACATAGTTGATGAGTGTGTACATGTCACTGGTGACCAGCATCAGCAGGGTGGAGATGCACTGGAGAAATGAGGGGCTCATCAGTGATCACAAAGGTATTTGAGAGACCGAAGGAGGTTCACAGGTCAGGGCCTATGTCCCCCATCCAGGTGGCCATGCCATCTTAGAATGGATATCTCATGGCGGAGACTTTATAACCATCACAAGGAGGATAGACTAGCACTACACCTCAACTGCCAGGATGGCCTTTCTCATTGCAGAGGTGTAATCAAACAAAGGATTTAAGCTGGCTAACTACTCAGGATGGAGACTTGAACTGGGCACACTGGTCACCTGGCTCTGGGTCAGCCCTGTTCTCATTTCTATGTCTCCCTTAGTTACAGCTAAGGCTGATTTTTTTTTAAAAGCCCTTTGAGAAGATTATTAACTGCAGATTAAAGCTTTGTTATTGCCCTCGTCCTTTTCCCCTGGCTGAGTCATCTCATTTATTTTCCTTCCTTTTCTTCTTAAAAAAAAAATTGTCAACAACTGCATAGCCAGGTCCTATTCTTAGCCTTGTGCAAATATTAATGCAGTTAACCCTCATAACATCCCTGGGAGGTTTTCTTGATGGAGGTCACTTTCGAACTTCAAAGTTATCTCTGTGACTTTCTTAGAGCAAGCCATGCTGTTCTCTCTGGTAGTCTGTAAAGGCCAATAAAAGGGTTAGTTCTGCTGTGAGATCTGATGGTGGAAAAAATTGAGAGGATGTTAATGGGTGACCAGACTCCTGCTGTGGTCGTCTTCCAGCCATGGAAGGCTCAGTTGAAAAATAGTAGTGTGATCCAGCAGGAACATGGCCTTCACCAGATACCTTCACAGAGAGATCAAGATGACCTTCAACCCAGTCTGAACATTCTGATATTTCTCAATGGTGCACAATGCCCTTGGCTCCCCAAGCTCTGTTATCCTGATTTTGGATCACTTCTTCAGGGGGCCAAAGTCATTTTTAATGTTTTATTCAGGACCCAGAAGGGAAAGAAGAATAACTCAAAAGGAAGGAAAAAAAAAAAAAAAGAATAACTCAAAAGACTCATTGGGAGCCGGGTGTGGTGGCGCACACCTTTAATCCCAGCACTTGGGAGGCTGAGGTATGAGGAGCATTGTGAGTTCGAGGCCAGCTTGGGCTACAACATGAGCGCAAGGCCGGCCTGAGCTACACAGTGCGACCCTGCCTCAAAAAACTAGGGCTGGGAGTTTGGCTCAGTGGCTTAAGCACCTGCCTGGCAGGTGCAAGGTTGTAAGTTCAATCCCCGGTGCCACACAAAAGAAAAAAGAAAAAAAAAGACTCACTGGGGACCAGTCCTTTAGCTTTCCTTAGATGGTTCTACTCCAGGGACATTTTATTCTCATTTCTTCACCAGAGAAAGTTTCTTTTTTTCTACCTTCAGTGTATTTGTCTTCCTCTCTTTAGAATATTTCTTACTTGCTATCCCCTCAGTGCCAGATTTATTTTAATGATATTTCTCAGGAGACTGGCACAGTGCCCTGGGGCAAGAAATTGGGGATATTCAGTGAACAGCCAGGAGCAAAGGCCCACAGTTGCAGCCTGGGGTTATGGGTGCCAGGAAGGGAGGGGAGGCACTGCATCTTTATGAGGTGGTAGAATCCAGTCACTTCAGTCTGCCCCCAAAGGGTAAGAGAATGAGAATGAACCAGGCTGACAGCTTCAGGTATTTTGGACTTGGAGTCTTTCCTTACATCCCTTGATATTAATAAAGTCAACGAATCCATCTGCCAGATTATCTAAGGCCCAGGAAAAGTAGAGGCCGACCAGAAGAGTGACAGGGTGTGCGTGGAAAGTGTGATGTCCCAGCTGACTGTAACAGAGGGAGGGTGCACATGGGGCCAGCAGCAGGAGATCCCTTACCGTAAAGAGCAGGGCTGGGATGGGTGTGCAGCGCTTCACGTGGATCATGGCCAGCACGCTGGGAAGGTGGCCTTCTCTGGCACCAGCAAAGAATAGCCTAGCAAGGGAAAAAAGCAGATCAGCTGGGAAAAGCCCACAGACCACGCCCAGGGCCCCTCCTCCACGCTCGCCTTCTATCCACGCAGCAGTACCCCTCCTCCAGCCAGCATCCACCTTCACATGCACACCTCGCAGCCACTAGTCCTAATGCAGGGGCAGGCAAACCAGAGATGCCCAGCGGACAGGTGGGGAGACCTTGTGTGGGGTCTGGCTGCTTCAGGGTACTGTTACTCTGTGTCATGCCCAATGCCTGGAAGGTTGTAGGGACAGCCCCACTCCTTAAGCTTTCATCCCTTTAAAAATGTACCTCTG
>RJWM01003646.1:0-111046 GCA_004363535.1 Dasyprocta punctata | reverse complement strand
CCACGTTGTGCTAACCCTTTCAGTGCACCCTCATGCATCTTGGTTAGAACCTTTGAGTTATTTTAATTCCTATTTTATGGACAAGTAAACCTGCTTTCCACGGCTTGACTTACCTGCCAAGGTTTTTATAAAATCACAGGTAGTAGAATTAACTAGGACTTCAAGCAGCCTGACTCTGCAGCCACCTCTCTTGCTGTCCCGCTGTCGGTCACCCTGTGCCACAGTGGTGGCCCTGCTATTTGCAGTCTATGCTCATTCTGACTGCTGGGTGCTCCTCCTGCATGGATTGTTGAACCTTTTCAATATCAATTGTGTTCGAATTGTAACTTTGGGAAGAGAAGTTTTTGGTGAAAATTTTTAGGCAAGACTCCCAATCTCCATCATATTTGTTGACTCATTAAGTCTCATTTATTTGTTTATTTTGTCTTTTTGAGACAGAATCTTGTTATGCAGTTCAGGCTGACCTTGAGCTCACTTTATAACCCAGGTTGGTCTCAAACTTGCAACGATCCTCCTTCCTCAGCCTCCTGAGTGTTGGGATTACCAGATGCACCACCACACCCCGCATCATTAGGTTTTAGAACTTCTCTCTGAGGATACTGATTGTGTTTGTTGCTATTACCTTGGTTCCTGGAATAGTATCTGGTACATTGGAAGTGTTTGATACATGTTTGTCAATTGACTGATACTCAGCACTTTTTTTGTCGTTCAAAATCTGCTCTGTTTAAAGTTTTAATTTCTTTGTTTTGAGATCTGTCTAAAAATACTTAATTATTTTATGTGCAGCTTTTTCATATGTGTGTTCATTTAGTGTATTTGAAGGTAATGATATATATTTCTGTTTGCCTGGAATAGTCTGGTATCCTCGTATAAATCTCTTCCCTAACCATAATTGATAGTGGTTACATTTCATTTTTGAAAGTGCTGTGAAATAAACCACATAATCATCCTACTCATAAGCCACGTAGAATGGATTTTTCTTTGGTCAGTCTGAGAGTTTTCTAGTTAATAGAGTTTGGTCATTTACATTTAAATTTTTTTATTTTATGAACAATTAAAACAAAATTTCATAACAAAATAATGAGAATAACAATATTAAAACACTGTATTTTTGTCAAAAGTAGTTCCTCAGAGTACAATACATGAACCAAAAGATTCCTACAAGAAAGAAACATAATAACACAAAATTTTCTTTTAAGTGAACTAACATATACTCATAATATAAATGAAAAAAGTTAGCATATATGCTGAATATTTTTGAAAGAGAATCTTTACTTTCTATTTATCTGTCTCATATTATTTGTATATATGTATATATATGGGTATATATGTGTGTGTATATATAGATATGTGTATATGTGTGTGTTTCTCATGTAAGAGAAACCATGTGATATTTGAGCTTGTATGTTCTCAAATTGTGTCCATTTACCTATAAATATCTCAAGTTTATCTTTTTTATGGTAGTGTAGTTGTCCACTATGTATCCACATTTTGCTTATCCATTCATCTGTTGATGGATATACGTGCCATTTCCAAGACCTACTATTATAAATTGTGCTTCTATAAACATACTGTACGCATGTACCCCTGTAATATGATGGTTTTAACTCTTAAGAAGTTACCTAGAAGTGGTATAGGAGGGCTTAATGGAATGTCTGTATTTGGTTTTTAGAGATGCCACACTGATTTCTATTGTAAACTAGTCATACTAGTTTATATTGCCACCAACAGCATAGAAGAATTCTGTTTTCCCCACACCCTAGCCAGCATTTGTTATTAGATTTTTTTATGCTAGATGTTGTTTTTGTGGTAACATGATGTCTTAGTGTAGTTTTAATTTGCATTTCCCTGATTGATCATCTAAAATAATGATGTACAGTAAAACCTTGGATTGTGGGTAACTTGTTCTGTGAGTGTTGCACAAGATAAGCAAATATTTCTAATAAATTTTAACTGGGTAAATGAACAATGTCTTGCAGTACAAGTAGTACATGGTGCCGAACAACATCACATGATCACAACAGAGCAAATGGTTCCCTTTTTCTCTGTCTCTGTCTCTGTCTCTGTCTCTCTCTCTCTCTGTCTCTGTCTGTGTCACTCTCACTCTGTCTCTGTCTCTCTCTGTCTCTCTGTCTCTCTCTCTCTCTCTCTCTCTCTCTCTCCCTGGGATTGTGGGTGATCATAACCCAACAGCAAGAGGTTATGGAGGAGATGTTATTGGCAGCAGAAGAGGAGAGGCAAAAGGCACAGGAATCCCTCTCTTGAAATAAGGTTAGGGAGTTGTGTAAAATGTGGAAAACTGCAAAATTTTGTAGAAAAGAATCACCTGAATAAGGCTTTAGTAGTGTGAGCAGCGTATCTGTTCAATAACAATGAATCTCACATTTCCATGAAATCCTCAAAAGGAGAGAAAATCAAGTGTCATTGGTTAGGTTCCTTGTTAAAGTTGCATGTAAAGAAAAAGATTTCATTGAGCCAATAGCAATGATTCTGTTAGTGGTAGTGAAAGTCATTCTACAAAAATAACTCTCCTCTCTTTTGTCTCCCTCACTCTAGCCATGAAGGTTTGCAAAGCTAAGTGCAGGTTAATTTTTCTTTATATTTTGTATTTTCTTTATTATTTTATATTACAGTATTGCAATCATTTTCACATGAATATTTTGGGTTGTGGAACAAATCAACTGAGTTTCCATTATTATGGGGAAATTCACTTCATATACAAGTGCTTTGAATTATAAGGATGTTTCTGGAATGAGTTATGCTCATAAACCAAGGTTTTACTTTAATTGCCTTTGCTTCTGACTACTGTTTTCTGTTTTTATTTTGTTTTTTAAAATGTGTATTTCTTTTTTTTCTTTTTTTTTGATTCTTTGGTATGTATACTATCTTCTTCTAACAATTTCCAAGATTTTAGTTTTCCTATTGTAATTACTATTGTGGTTTAAAAAACATATTGAAATGTGTACTTTTTAATTTTAGTAATTTAAAGACATCATTTGTAGCCTACCTCATAAAAAGAACAAGTTTAACTTGCTTTTATGTTATTCGTTTCTACTGTCGATTTTTTGGTTTTCTTACTATCATACTATATACTTAGATATTTAATTAGTGACTAATTGGATATAGAGAAAGATTTACTAATTGGAAAAAGAAGGCAGGATGATAGTATAAAGACAGGTCCAATTTCCTGAGCAGCTGAGTACCTGTGTGCATAGAAGGAAAGGTGGAAATCTTGTTTCTATAATTTCCTTTACTTACCCTGCTTTTCTTTTCAAGTAGATTTTGGTAGTATAATACTGTTACTGAGTTCTAACAGATTATATTTAAACCTTAATTTTAGAGCTGTTGGAATTTCTATGAATTTATTTAACAAGAATTTATTGAGTACTTCTGTAAGAAGTTTTGGTTCAATGCTGATCAATAAGACATGACAGGCATTCATCTGGCGTGCTTCTCAAATTGTTTTTCTAACTTATATGAAGCAAGTATAAGAGACACTAAGAATGAATGATTCTCTCTGAATGTAATTTATGTTAAGTGCCACAATGTAATGCCCTGTAAATAACATGAGAGACAACCTGGAAATAAAGCACATATACCCAGGACATCAGTGAGGAAAAAGGAAAGAACATAGTTTTTTGATAATGTTGAATTTTCAAAACCAGAGGTCAATTCATGTCTGCATCTGATGCTGTCTGAAATAAACAATTTCTTAGTTCATCCTTAAGTTAGAGGATAACTTTTTAAATGAGCAATTTAATGCTTCTTGATTCATAGATATTTTGAACCTTTTACTCATTTTTCTGAGTTCTTTATGTTTGAATGTGGTTCTAGGTCAATGCTTGTTTAATTATGATTATATATATCATAAAGCACACTTATAAGATTTCAAGAATTAATTAAAAAATGAAGAACGAAAGGAGAGCCAAAAGGAGAAAGGAGACAAAAAGAAAGATAATGAGGAAAAGGAAGAAGTACAGAAACAAGGAAAAGGACAAGAAAGAAATTAAGAGAAAAAGGAATTAAATAGAGTTCTAGTATATTTATTTACAAATGGTAATACTTTCAAGTCATGGTTGATAGAAAAAATTCCTCTTTCTGTTTTAAAAAAACGACAAAGTAGCAGAAGACAATTCTTTTCACTAATTCATTGAAGGGTTTCTTAATATTTATTTTAATAATGCTAAAAAATTCCTTTTCCATGTAGTTCGCCATATATTGCTTTTGTGTCTTTGGTGGTATTGAGGACTGGAAGACCATGATTGATGTATTGCCTGGGTGTGTCAGGAGACAGTGTGCAAGGAGGACCACGTTAGCCTGGGGGAGGTGGTCATCAAGATCTTCGTGTCATTTGGAATAGATTTTTGATATATGGATTATGTGAGTCAGTACTGGGCTCCGTATAGGGGTCTATACAGAAAGATTAAAGGGGTGTAACAAACTTGAGGGATTATAGTCTGGTAATTGTTTGTATTCTGGGGCAGAAACACAGTTAGATTTTCAAAGAAAAGCACAGAAACTTCTCGGTTTGCACTCTGAGTGAGGAGGAGAGCAGTAGGATATAAGGTAGATGAGGGAAGAGCATATTTTCAAGTCGAAGACACTCGAGAAACCCAGGAAATCTGAGAGCTGTCAGACTGTGAAAAAGAAAGCTTGACAAAGAATGTTAGGAGCTGAAGCTTGAGCAGTGCACAGCAATCGGCTCATGGTGTACTCTGCTAAGAACTTGGCCGAGAGAACTGTGAAACCGTCAAATTACCTCTGGCCATGAAGTCACATGATCTGATCTGCCCTTCAAAGATCAGTCCTGCAGCAGAAAGAGAGAACTCACTCAGTCTGTGCCTGGAGGGGCTGTGAGAGGAAGAGCTCTGCTACTACAGTCAAGTGATGGAGAGGCAAACAGGGCCATAAAGAAGAGAGGGGCATGGAGTAGGTACCCAAGTAGTGAGAAAAACAATAGGCTGGGGTGAACTGAATGATTGGCTGTCATTTATAGACGTGGGAATACAGATGAAAAAAGATAATGAGTTTAGACTGAGACGTGATGAACTTGAAATGCTCCTAGGATTAGTTATATTGTGTGTTTCTATGGTGCGGGGAATGAAACCCAGAGCCTCACACATGCTGGAAAAATGCTGTACTACTGAGCCACCCCACCCCGACCCCCTTGTCCAGGTTTTAGAGTTTTTGAGTTGTGGTGAAGCCATGGTTTTGGGTGATTCTCTAAGTGGAGAATTTATGTGAAGTTCGAAACAAAGAGAAGACTGAAACTCTATAGACCTCAGAGAAACTTATAGTGCAATATGTGACAGGGAGAACAAGGAAAAGAGCTGTTGGAGAGATAGGAGGCTAAAATGCTGCAAAAGGGCAGAGAAAGCAGAGTTTCAGAAGGTCTCAGGCATTTCCAAATCTCACTGAGACAACTTGTGTTATGAGGGTGGAAATTCATTAGATGTGGTAACGGATAACAGCATTCTCATGCTAATTTTTCACACTAAGCCACTTCTTGAAATACTGCCATTTGGCAAATACCCTCTTCCTCACTGAAACAAAGGTACTCTTAGAATAGCTGTGGATAACTTTAGTCAGTATTTTTAAAAATTCAGCAGAAGAAAAATGAAGCCCCACTATGTTTTCCCTAATTTGATAATAGATAGTTAATTCCTCTGGGATTCAGTTTACTTACATGTTGAGATACTTAGGTTACATCTTTGTCTTCATCTGTGAGATTCTATGATATAATTTACCAATTTAAACATAATAATAGCACCATAACTTACCCATGTCCTGCAGATCAGAGGCTCCAGGTTTCTGATTGGTCAGGCCAGAGTCTCACTCCATGTTTTGGCTTGTGTTAGCCTCATGCAGTCATAAGTGGGGCTTTTTCAGAGGTGGTTGTATCTAGAGTGTGTGACTGATTCATGGTGCTATGCCACAGGTAAGGATCCTAGGATTAAGAGTGGGTGATTACTAAATCAGTCCATTGATTGGCTTGATACCACCCTAATCACAGTGGCCTGGATACAATATAAGCAACAGAAAGAGGCTTGCCTTGTTCCTTGCTTGCTTTGCTATCTTTTGCTTACCGTGAACTGTTTCTCCTCTGTAATGCCTGTCTGCCATGTCAACCTACCTTGGAGCCAGCTGATTATAGACTGAATCCTCTACAAACTGTGAACTAAATAAACCTTTCCTCTGTTAACTTTGGGTGTTGAGTCTTTCATTTCAGCAACAAGAAAAGTAACTAAGATCCTCCCTCTCAGTGAATTGAGGGAAGTAAGTACCTTGCAAAGCATACAGGGAACCATTTCATACTGTCTTATTCATTGCCTCCCTCATTGATAAAAAGGTTACAGCAGATCTTGGGAACAGTAAGTCTCAGCTTAGTTACAATAGTAGGCACTTGACTTTTTAACGATCATTTGAGTTCTTCTAATAATTTTCATGTTGCACAAATGATTTATTAGATATATGATCAAAGATGGTTGGATTTGAAAGTAGGATGTAATCCCAGCTACAGATTTTAACTAGCACCTGCATTATTTTATTTTGCTTTTCATTGCAACTTAAGAGCTGGCCAAGTCTCCTCAAAGAGCAGTGTAAATTTGGCCGAGCACCTTATAGAAAATGAGGTATTATTAAATGGGACAAAAATCTGGCTATAATCTTATGTACTCTATTTATAAACATTTTAATTCTTTCTATGGGTAAGAATTTTTGCCTTATTTTTATAATTTATTTTGAAATTATTGAAGCATCATACGAAGTTTTAAGAAATAATGCACAGAGAGATTCCTTGTAGTGTAGAGATTCCTGGTTTTCCTCAGTGAAAACATCTTGCAAAACCATAATGCGACATTACAACTAGGATGCTAATGTTAACTCAAAGGTACAGATTTTTGTGCAAATGTCTCCCTATTTCTATGAGTTAAAAGCCCAGGACTATAGTTGCTGGGTTGCACAGTACATAGAAATTTTTGAGACTGTCAGCCATTTCCTAAATGGCAGTACCATTTTACTTTTCCATCACTATTTATGAGTGATCCAGTTTCTCCACATTTTCATCTTATAAAAATTTTATTCATTCTAATTGTTGTTTTCTCCAAAACTGGAATTGAACCTAGGGTCTTCACACTGAGCTAATTTTCCAAACTTTTTTTTTTTTTAATTATTTTGAGACAGAGTCTAAGTTGCCCAGATTGGGCTTTAACTTGTGCTCTTATAGTGCTGGGATTACAGGTGTGGGCAACCACTCCCAGTTTCTAGTAGGTTTTTAGAGTATCTCATTGGTTGTGGTTTTAATGTGCCTTGCTCTGGTGTTTAATGAAGTAGAATTTTTTAAATCTTTTTGTTTACCACCTGCCTATTTCCACTAGTGAAATACTTATTCATGTATTTTGCCCATGCTCTAATTTTTTATTTCACTATTAAATTTTGAGATTTTTAATGTTCTAGATGTAGTCCTTTCTTGGATATGTGGTATACAAGTGTTTCCTCCAAGGATGTAGCTAGTTCTTTCACCATGTTAGCAAGGTCTTTGGCAGAGCAGAAATTGTAATTTTGATGAAGTTCAATTGATTTAATTTTCCTTTTATATTTTGTGCTTTTGGTGTGAAGAATAGTGCTGTTTGCCCAGTTCTAGATCCTAAGATTTCACCTCTATATTTGTTTTTCCTGAAGTTTTAAGGTTTTACATTTTATGTGTAAGTATACGGTCCATTTTGAATGTATTTTTGTATTGTGAGAAGTGTAGCACTTGGATAGTTTTTTTTATGAGGTTCAAATTCTTCAGTACCAATTATTGAAAAGGTTGACTTTTATTAAGCTGGTTTTGCATCTTTGTCAAAACTCAGTCATGTGGATCTATTTTTGGGTTTTCTGGTTGATTTCAGTGATCTATGTGTCTATTCTTCCATCAATACTGCACAGTATCGATTACAGCTACAGAGTATACTTTAACTACAGGTACACTGATGCCTCTTTTAGTTTTACTTCCTTTACTTTTTCATACAAATTCAGAAATCTTGTTCATAAGTAAAAATATGCTGAGATGTTTATCAGAATTATTTAAAACTTGTATATCATTTGAAATTAATAGACATCTTTACTATCAATCCATGAACATGTCATATTTCCTCATTAATTAAATCTTTAAGTCTTTCATCAAGATGTATGATTTTCAGCACACATATCCTATATAAGTTTTGCTAGTTTACATGTAAGTGTTGCTTTTTGCAGTGATTATAAAAGTCACTATTTTTCAAACTTTTGTGCATGTGTTCATTGCTAGCATGTAGAAGTACAATTGTCATTTGTATATTTATTTTATATTCTGCAACCTTGATGAGCTCACTTGTTCATGCTGGGTGTTTTCGTAAATTTTTTGAAATTTTATACCTACATAATCAGTGAATCTTCAAATAGAGACAGTTTTACTTTTTCTACCTTATTTGTGTTATTTTAATTTTCTTTCCTTATTGAATTGGATAGAACTTTCAAAAGTATTTTGAGTAACAGTAGTGAGAGTATTTACCCTGCTCTTGAACTAGGAAAGGAAACATTTAGTGTTTGACCACTAAATATAATCTTAGCCATAGATTTTTGTAGAAGCTGTTTACTAAGCTAAGGGGTGTTCTGTTTATCTGAGGGCTGTTTTTTACTTACGATGGAGTACTGAATTCTATTGCATGCTTTCATCGCAACAGTTGATATGCTGTGATTTTTTTTCTTCTTTAGTCTGATAAAATAATGCATTGAATTCACTGATTTTTAGTAACTGAAGAAACATTGTATCTTAGAAATAAACATGGTTTGATTGTATTTTATAGTGTAAAACACTAAGATATTTCTGAGTTTTATTTGAGAATTTCTTGCTAAGGATTTGTGCATCTATGCTCATGAAGGACATTGGTGTACATTTTGATTTTGTATTCTCTTTGGTTTTGTTTTCACGGTAAAACAAGTTTCATAAAGTGAATTAGGAGATGTTTTTTCTTCTATTTTCTGGAAGAGATTACAGAGAACTGGTGTTACTTCTTCAGATATTTGGTTATTTCAATGAAACCATCTGTGCCAGATTTTTTTTTTTTTTATGAATCTTTAAATTATAAATTCGTGCTCTGTTGGTGGGGCATGCCTGTAATTCCAACACTGAGGAGGTTGAGGCAGGAAAATGGCAGGAAGCTTGAAGCCAACCAAGTTTACTTTGTGAGTTCAAGGCCAGCCTGAACTACATAGCAAGAGCCTGTATCAAAAGAGCAAAAAATTTTTTAAATTTAAGTTTCACCAATGATTATATAATTATCAGATAACCTATTTCATATTAAATGAATTACGATTGGTTTTGTTTTTCAAGAAATTGCTTGATTTTGTCTAAGTTGTAACATGTATGTGCACAGAGTTGTATGTAGTATTCCACAATTATTTTGTTGATATCTGGACAGTATTTTGATAACTTTTATTTCATTCTGAATATTGTTAACTTCAAGCCTCTCTCTTTCTCTGCTTTTCTCTCTCATAAATTTTCCCATAGGTTTATTCATTTTATTGATTAAAAAAAAACCAAGCTTTTATTTCATTGATTTTTTTCTGTTGTTTTTCTGTTCATATGAAATGCTTTTTAAAAAATGATTTCACTGTAATTCAAAACGTGAAAACAAAAATAATATAATGAATACCTACATTTAACTCATGTCAATGCTTACCAGATTTGGTGATCTTTAACTGAATAAATATTCAGTTAAAAATTTATTGCACTCTAATCAAATTCACTCTCCTTCAGAAATAAACAATTTCCATAAAATGTGTATCTGTCCTGTGCATGTTTTCACAAATTTTTAATTTAAGTAATTCTACAATTTGAATAAATGTTTATAAAGCATATTGTGTTATTTTTGTTTAAAATTTTTATAACAAAATTCTTCTTCATTTATCTTTTTGATTTAGGCATGGATAAAGGGAAAATCTTGTACACTATAAGAAAAAATACTGATAAGCTATAAAATATTAATTGATATTTCACCTTCATTTTGGAGAGCTAGGAGGGTGGAACGGGAATGAAAGTGAATGAGAGAGCTTATGATTTGTCTGAAAAGGGGCTGTTTCTCTATTTCAGCCTGCTGTTGCCTTCTGCTTGAGAAGAAGCAAGCATTTTCTTTCTTTTTAATGTGTCCCCAAATTCTGTCTTAGAAAAGCTTGAAATTTTTAAAAACTTTGATTAAACATCTTGCTTTTGAGATTTATTTATGCCCAGGCATATAAATATTAATTTCATTACTGGATAGTAATTCTTTGCATAAACATGCAGCAATTTACTTATTTCTTTTTCCATTAATGGATGTTGACATTATATCTGCTTTCTATATTAAAATAATACCTTTAGAGTCATCTGTATATGTTTCTCCTTAGGTGTATAAGCAAAAGTTTTTATGTAATAAGAGAGCACCTAGAAGTCTTCAGCCATCTGCTAAGCAGCAGGCACTGTGGATTCTAGCAGGACTTCTGCAGACAGACCATCCATTACCTGAATGAGATCACCCTCCTAAGCAGGAGTAATCATCTCATGGGAACTGGATTGCACCCAAAAGCCAAAAGGACTTCTCTGGAGCCACTTTACAAGACCAGAACTGAGATAATAATCAAGTAGTCCGTAGCCTACCTAACAATCCCATAAAAGCTTGACCCTTTGCCTTGTTGGTGGCTTAGTTTGATTTTCTCCCTCAGTGCTATGCCTCCTTCAGCTCTTCTCCTTAAGATGAAGTTCCTTCTTTATATCTCCTCTTTGAATTAAAAGCTTTGCCTACATTCTCATGCTTTCTTGGCTTGGTTTGACTGAGTCAAAGAATGTAACATATTGTATGACCTAGAATACTGTTAGATTCTAGTGTATGTGCATCTGTACCTTTGTGCATTTTGAATAGCTACATATGACAGTTTACGCTTTTCCTTAATCTTTGGCAAAACTTGATATTGTAATGCTCTTTCCACCTTTACTATCTCAAGGTTAAAAATGATATCTCACTGTATTCATGTGCATTTCACCAATTACTAGTGAGGCTGAGCACATTTTTTGTATATTTATAAATCATTTAATCACTTGCTGCTTACTTATTAATTTGGAAGAATTTATATGGCTTCTAGGCACTCAGACTTTATCAAATATATGCATTATAATATTTTCTCTCTTTTAGTATGTCCCCGTAATGTGGCTTGCCCTTACTAAAATTTGAAAGTAGGTATATTTGCTACTATGATTACAATATCTGGGTCTTAAGAAATTCTTTTCAATGTAATATCTTTAAAGTTTTAGCTTTCATACTTGAGGTTTTAAAGCTCTGGTAACTTATTTTTTGTTATGTTATGAAGTGGATATTTACCTTTTGCCTTCTACATGGTAGTCAGTTATTAATTTGATTATGTGCCAAGTTTCTGCTGTGCATGGATCTTTCTGAACATTTTTGTTTGCTTATTAGATTATGTCTTTGTTCCAATAAATAATATATGATTTTTAAAAATTAATTAACTTATTGTTGCTATTTTCTTTGCTACACTTTCATTACAGATCTTGATGTCTAGTAAAGAAAGTTCTCTCTTTTATTTTCTACAAAATTACTCTGTCAATTCTTGGAATTTTATATTTCTATGTGACTTTTGATCTCTGTCTGGTTGCACATAAAATCTTATGGGATTTTCGATTGAATTGCATTAAATTTCCAGATTAGTCAGGGAAGAATTAACTTAATTACAATATTGAGTCACCCTATTAGTGAACTTAGTACATCTTGACATTTAATCAGGTTTTCTTTAATGTCCTTCAATAATGATTGCAATTTTCTCAACAAAAGTTTTGCTTATCTTCTTGTAGGTTCTTTTTTGTTATTCTTAGTATTATATTTTTTAATTAGTTTCCACTAGTATACTGGAAATTTATTAATTTTTGAATGTTGATCTTATATCCAAGAAACTTGCTGTCTTTTCCTACTAATAATATCTTTTAGGAATATATCTTATCTTTTTCTATAGTCAATCACATTGCCTGAAAACAAAAATTCTGCATCTTTTGTTCTGATTATTTTTCATGTTGCAAGACCTCCAAGTGTCTTGTACTAGACTTAAGCAGTCGTGCGTACCTTGTTCTTGACTTTGATAGGATTACTTTTGCAATATCGCCATGGTATTTACCATGATTTCCCCCAGATACACTTGATAAGATTTGCATGATATCCTGTATCTTGTTTAGGAAGATTTCATTTTTATAAATCAAACTTTAGTGTCTATTATATCACAAGTTTTTTCTACATCTTTTGAGATGATAAAGTGATGTTTCTCCTTCAGTCTGGTAATGTAGTTAATTACATTGACAAATCTTGTGTTGTACATTCTTTCATACCAACACCAAACCTTAGTAGATCATATATTTTGTGGTTTAAAGTTACATGTGAGTTTAACATGGTTTAAAATTACAGTGAATTTAACTCAAAATTATGTGCAATTGATGTATTTTACAAGAGATATAACCATTTTGTCAGACCTACAACTTTACTTTTTGATTGCTGTAATTAGACAAGATTATAAAACTTCCAGTATTACCTCTGTGATTTGAATGTAAAACAGTTCTACTTAAAGCAGTATAATTTAATGAAAAAGATATATTTTAATTTTAGTTTACATTATGTTTTTCCCCTTTTGCTGATACTTGGCTTTAAAATTATTCATTTAGGTTCTCTTTATGTAAGAGACTACATAAACATACATGTATGAGACATGTTAAATATAATTTAAATTGTCATTTTGCCTTGTATCTTGTTTCATAAAATAACATTTAAATAATCAAGAGCTCTAGCAAAATCCCAAAATTAACTTTGCCTTGTCATGCAATGTTGACTTGCTTTTCTTGAGAAGGACAGGATATTAGTATTTTTCCTCTCTTCCTATGGTTTCTCAGTTAAATGGCACAGAGGTTTCTATTGATTACTTAAAAATTGAAAAACAGCTTTCAAGTGCTAATGAGGTATTATTAATTTTAATGGAAATCTGTTATTAAAACTTAAAATAACAAATCTGTAAATTTACACAAGAAGAGCTTTTCTTCTGGAGTTCTATAGAGTTTCTGCATTCTTTCCATTATGCTGAGTGAAATGTAATTTGATTTACAAAAGGATTAAATAGGATTTAATTTAAGAAATGATAAATGTCATGTAATCCTTAAGTGGAAAGTAATAGACATTCTTTTTCTTTTATTTTATGTCAGAAATACTTGAAATTAAATTGTTTGAAAGCAATCATTACCACCATCTGTATGGCTCACCTGTCTGTGATTGAAGAGGATAGAGCCAAAGTTGACTGGAGTAACTGCTGATTTAAGCTCTTATCCTTGCTGTGGCGTTGGTGTGTTTAATCATTATTTTTGTAAAGATACTGACTTTGGTTCAAGAAATGGAAATTATTGATGTATTCAAGGAAATTAATAAAAATGTTTGCAGTCTGAAAGAAAGTCATCACAAAATAAATTATATCTTAATATTTTGGGGTCTTGATGACAAGAGTGAATTTTGAATTAATCTAAAATAAATTTTTTGTGGGTATCTCTCTGGTTTTTTTATTGAATGCTTATTAATTTTTATTATAATTACAAATGATTCTCACTCAAAATCAAAACCACTTTAAGAAGTCTTAAGAATGAATGAAGCATATGCTATGCATTTTAATCTAGAGAACAAATAGAAAATAAATGTGAAACAGATTGCAATTCTCAGGTCAATAGGTAAGAACGTTTAGTTTGCTCTCTTTTATGGCATCTTTCCAACCTCATACTTCTTAAACTTTAGATGTTTATCTTCAACATTTGAAAAGAGAAAGAAGCATAATTACCATGTTAATCATCCAGAATTTTCTACAGTGATAAATATCTGCTGTATCTGCACTGTTGATATAATATCCAGCAATAGTATAAGCATGTTGAGCATTAGGTATGTAGCTAGTATCATAATTGGCTCAATTTTAATTTTAATTAATTTAATATTAATTGTAAATACCCACACTTGGCTAGTGGCCACTCTACTGGACAATGCAGGTCTAGAATCCTAGGTTTTCCAAATATTTCATTATAACCATAATCCATTACTATAATTTCAATGTAAGTCTTGCTTCTATAAAATAGATATATCAAACTTGAAGTTCAACTACCTAATGTTAAAATCTGTTTGGTTAATATTTCATATAACCAGTACATTTCTACCAGTATTTCTTTTTATCAGTTTCCATGCTGAAGAATTTTGATTATTGTGTTGTTTGATGGTAACTAATATAATGAACTAAATATAACATACACATTCTGAAAGCATTTTTATTTTCTATTAATGTAAACTATCTTCTACTATGATGGCTCATTAGAAACTTTGCGGAAAGCTTTTTATAAGGCCTAGATATTATGAAACTCAAAGGATCAGAAAAATAAATTGATATTTGAAATATTAGTTTCTTCTTAATTTGGACCCTTTATTAATATCCATGTTTTCAAAGGAAATGAAACTGTCTTCTATACAGCTATGTATTACATTAACATCTTAAGAGCTACAAGTAAGAAATCTCATTTTTACACACCAAATTACTACTATTATAAAGTCTTTTACATTAATGTCTTTTTTGCTTATTCAATATTTAAATTATAAATTAAAAACTGCTGAAAATTTGCTACATATGCTTGGTCTGGAAGATAAAACAAGACAAATAAATTTCTCAAACTCTAAACACAAAAATTAGATTCCAATATTGATCTCAAAAAACATGTTTCTACAAATCATTTTATTCAAGAATAAAAAATAGTATGTAACTATGCAATTTACTATTTTTAACAGTTTTTCTGCAACTAAAGTTCACATTGTGTAGACTTTTCATGTTTTAATAGTTTAAATATATAAATATATATGTATGCATAATTACATATATAGACTTCTAGAGTTAAAACTAACATAGAATCCTTTATTAATTCTGTTTGACTCTTTGAATAACATCATTTTTTGCACACCCACACATAAAGACTAAAATATTTTGGAGCGTTGAAACTTAATTTTGAAAAATTTTAAAACATGCATCTCATACGAATAAAGAGAAAATACAAGTCAGAGATTTTTCTTAACCCAGCATAAACCAGAAAAATTGTAAAGCTGATTAAGAGGGAAAGTTTAAATTTTATTATATTATCAATCTTGAAAGGATCCTGGAATAATTTGCTTAAGTTAGAGACAAATTGATTAATATTATAGGGCAATAAAATATAATCTTTGGCCTTATCTTTTTTCCAGAAAGAAAACTCTGCACCTCTAATTGACAAAAATATACAATTCAACATGTTTTCTGAGTTGGTCCCTATTAATAGTTAATAGTAAGTGAAGCAAAAATATATTCCTTACAGAATTAAGTTGTTCTTGGATGAGTCTGTGAAACAATGCGCGGCAAGACATTAAAAAATGCAGCCATTCTTCGTTTCATTTTCAAGTTTTGTATACATTTTTTAACAAAAGAAATACTATGTTTCAGAAGTTTTTTCACTAGGACAGTATTTTTTCAAATCAGAACTGTATTTTCATGAAAAAAATACAGTTTATTTTTGTAGATGTTCTTGGGAAAGAGACCATTTTATTTTGCAATTTATGAGCCAAGTTTTGCCAGTGCTGATAATCTGTAATCTTTAATCTGATAACAGAAAGAATTCAGGAATGACTGTAATAGTAAACGGTGATCAAGCTAACAGTCAAGTCTGTTCCCAGACAGCTTAGAGCAGACTTCTCCTTGTTTTCTGTCAGCAATACAGCTACCATTTTAGAGACCACTTTGCTGCCATCTGTCAGACTAAGGCTCTCCAAAAACTAGAAGGATTCTTTGGTAAAGTTGCATTTGCTGGTGGTGGGGTGGGATGGGATGGAATACCTAAAACTGGAATGTGGCAGCACCATTAAAAGAATCCTCCTCTCCTCTCTTGCTTGTTCTCCTTCCCTCCCTCCTTTTTCCCTCCTCTCTTGCTCCCTCATTTCTCCCTCCCTTCCTCGCTTCTGTCTTTCCTTTCCTTCCTTCTTCCCTCCCTCTCTTTCTCTTTTTGTAGATGAAGAAGGCTTATATTCCCCTTCCTGTAGAAGTGCACGTACCTGGAATATAAAGTAAGGAAACCAAACAACTTCTATTTTGATGAGCTAGGACAGTGTAACTGAACAAGGTGCACAGACAACAACGGCAAACCAGCACTTAGGTAAAGTGTACAATAATGAACCTTCTCCAAGAAGAAGACCAAGCAGTAGTCTGGGCTTCTTTTAATTTATTTTTATTATTTTTGAAACTTTTAAATTTTTAATGGTACATGTTTGCAGTACATAATGATTTTATTCATCTTGAGGCATTGGGCCATATACATAACACAGCTTAATTCTTTTCACCCCTGCCCCATCTCTGGGTCCGGGTTTCTATTAAAGCACATACTGAGGAACAGAAAACTCACAGGTAGGGATTTTTCTTGCATTGGATGACAGCACAAAGTCCTCTCCCAAATCCTTACAGAAATCTAATGCAATTCAATTTAAAGGAGTGGAGTAAGAGGCAGGGTTCTTTGCAATATTAGATAGTAAGACTTGGAAATTTACAGCTTGTGAAAATAATGTAGGGGGGCCAAAATAGTCAAAGACCCCGCCACAGAAAAGAATTCAGAAAAAAAAAGATAGTGTATTTTTTAAAATGTGCATTTTTTAAAATGTGCTGATACTATTACGATTTTGTTTTATTTTTTATTTTGTGATTCTTTCTTTCTTTGCTTCTTTCTTCTTCTTGTTCTTGTTCTTCTTCTACTACTTCTTCATCTTCTTCCTCTCTCTCTCTCTCTCTCTCTCTCTCTCTCTCTCTCTCGGCAAGATCTCACTATGTAGCCCAGGTTGGCCTTGTACTCATAGCAATCCTCCTGCCTCAGCCTCCTGAGTGCTTGGATTACCGACCTGTGCTACCACATCCAGCTTGTTTCTTTTTATATATATATATTTTATTGGTACATGTACATAGTACATAATAGTTACATTTGTCATGGGAAGTTGGTATGTGATCACAGCATGGCTTAATTCCTTTTTTCTAATCCCCTTCCCTTCCCTGTTTTCCTCTGCCTCCATCTCTTGGACCCCCCCTTCTTTTCTGCATTTTTTAAGAATGAATTTGAATTATCAAAAAATTCCATATATAGCATATTCTATCAAAGTTCAAAATTAGGTGGTAACACACACAAACATTACACTTAATATACTCTTATTAAATGGAAAATTTCAGATAGGGTTTTTCTCTGATTTCACTTGTCAAAATCAAAGGTTAATAAGGTATGTGTAACAAAAGAAGGCAAGGAACAAAGTCTCTCATTGCTTAGATTTGATTAAAGAAAGATTACCATATACTGTCCAACGTTTTAGGTTTCTCTGTTTTTTGTCAAAGCAGATTTGGCAGAAAAACACATGTTTTCAGTTTTGCTCGTGAGAAGATAATCTTCACTTTAGTATTCATTATGCACAATGTATGCACAGCGCAGTGAGCCAACTGACTCACACTTTGGTGTCATGCAAATAAAACCTAAACACAAGAAAGTGTAACATCTAGTAAAATGTGCATGAAGCCATAAAAGCTAAGGTAAGAAAATGGAAAGTTAAGTAAATGTTATTACATCATCCACTAAGGGCAACCGGTGGGACTTGGAGATGAGCCA
Source organism: Dasyprocta punctata (assembly GCA_004363535.1). NCBI lineage: Eukaryota > Metazoa > Chordata > Mammalia > Rodentia > Dasyproctidae > Dasyprocta > Dasyprocta punctata. The sequence continues at coordinate 93,321 of RJWM01003646.1, read as the reverse complement.
TAGAAATATAATTTTGTACTTTTGCCTAAGACTCATATGTGTAGGCAAATATAGGCTTCCATTTGCAGGTACTATGCATTTGATTAAAAAAATGAAAGTGAAAGCTACTTGAAGATGGGCAAAGAAGTGAAGTGTCAAGAAGTGATTTTTTTTAAAGGGTCCGTGCACACACTTTGTGGTTGTGTGTGTGTGTGTGTGTGTGTGTGTTGCTGGAGGTCAAACCCAGGGTCTCGCGCATGCTAGGCAAGTGCTTTACCATTGAGCCACACTTCTAGCTCTGCCTCCTGACCTCCAGATGCTTCAAGTTGTGTTCATGTTCTCTTCCAATATTTGAGAAAACGTTATTTGGTCACTCAAAAGTTAATAATATAGGTAAGAAACACACTTTCTTCCTAAAGACATAAAGATTGATTATTTTTAACCACTCTCTCAATAGTGGATAGTTGAATATGTGTCTGTATAGTTATTTATGGATTGACTGAATCGATCTTTTTTGAAATTTTAGCCTTCATGCTAGGCTTTTTATTTTTTCAATCAGTGGCTGCAAAATCAATTTGACTATTTTGTATAAGTGACAAATTAGAATTGATTATGAAACCCACAGAGCTCAGGTATTTAGGCTACTAATGCTAACAGACTACTGTCAGGTATTCAGTTATTCCACAGTTGTTAAATTGGTTTGGGCTCTTGAGATATAACCAGCAACTAGTTTAACAATAAAGAATTATCAGTACTAAACAAGAAGTTAGACTCAAGTGTGGCAAAACAGTAAGGATACAACAATTAGAAAGCGGCAGGAAATACTTATATTTTTAAAATGTATGAACATAACTAAAAAGAGATGGCAGGAAATTTTTCTAAAGTTAGTGCTATATACAAATTAAGAAGCAGTCATTCAATTTCAGTTGTTCTTTAAATTTTTGGATGTGTATCACCATCTATGATGTTGATACAATAGTAAATGACCACATTATCAATATAACCATATCTCATAGGTTATGGAAGTAGCCAAATCATCACAGAATGTAAGCTATTGCTTTCTGCTACTGAGTCTTTAAAGAATAACTGATGATTGTGAAGTAAAACTTTCTTAAAGACTCAAATGGCAAAGATCAAGGTTTGCTAAGGAGCCCTCCATGTTACTTTGAAGCCGAATTGAAAATGCACAAACTGACTTTGACTTCTTCCCTTCCTAAAAACTTAATCTGCTCCAGAGCAAACCATGAAACACTTTTTGCTCCTTATTCCATCTGACAGACTTTGCAATGACCATATGTATCTTTAGTTGAAACCAAAATACATTTTACACATTGCTCAAAATTTGGCAGCTCACCCAGGAAACATTTGTGGTGCATCCCCATCTGCCCCAGCATGCCAGGGAGGGCAATGGATTCATCTGATCCTTTCTGTCACACAAGAGGCAAACAATAATGTTTGGTAAACAGGACCTGCAACGTAGTAAAAGGAAAAAAAAGGAACAAACAACCTCTGACTGATACCAGTTTGCAGAAAGAAGCAGCACTTGCAAAGTCATGAATGGGATATGATTTCCAATCTGAGACGCTCATGTTTGGTTCTCCATTCTGTAATTTTCTTTTAATTGACACTGGAGAATGTCCAAATGTTTGTTGTTGATGTGTATTTAGATGGTGGAAGGGTGCCATCTGTGAGCTTTGAGAGGATGGTGACAGCTGGTAATTTATTTCTAATTTATTAATATTTTCCACGCATATTTTTGAAATTGTTGAGGGGGAATTGAGAAGTTGGATAAAAGTTCCCAATAAGAGCAGTGTAATCAATAAGAGTTTGAGTTTCAGTTCTACAAGGGATTAGCTGTGTAGTTCGGGGCAAGGTGCTTAATCTGGGCCTTAGTTTTCATATTTGTTAAATGTCATTAATAAATAAAGACCTTAGATAGGATTGTTAAGAGCGTGAAGTAAGATAATATGTGGAAGTATCTAGTACAATGTCTGAAAATAGTTTCTCAGTAAATGCAATCTGTGTAGCCTTTTTTTTCCTTCTATATCTAGATATTTAAACCTTGAAGGAGAGCTACGGTTTGTGTCTGGATGTCCACCCAGTGCCTCATGCAGTCATGGGGGGGATGCTTTTTGAAGGTGGCTGAATCTAGAGTTTGTGATTGATACATTATCTAGTGCCGGGATTATGGGTGTAAGTGCCTCACACACCCAAGGGAGGGCAGCCTACATACAATATAAGGGACAGAAAGAGTCTTCTTACTTTTTGCTCTTGTTACTGTCACTTTCTTTTGCCTCCATGAACTGTTGCCCTCTTCTACACCACCCTGCCTTGGAACAGCTGATTATGGACAGAAACCTCCACAAACTGTGAGCTAAATAAACATTTCCTGCCTTAATTTTTGGTTCTGGATATTTTGTCTCAGCAACAAGAGAAAAGTAATTAATACAATGAGGAAAGCAAATACAATCATCTCAGCGACTTCTTCCTTTAGTTCTTTGAAATGGTTCTATATAAGTTTCTCTTGCAATGGTGTGAAACAAAATGGAGAAATTAATTTAGGATAATGATTGTTTCTCATCATTGAGTATTATTTTCAGAAACCGTTTGACATTTATCTATTTTTTTTGTATCCAGAATGTAGCTCTACAAATTACATTTTATATGTGAAAAAACTTTGTGACAGGCAGATGTTCTCAAAGAAAAACAAGGATAATTTTGCTAAGAAATACTGAAGTAAAAGATGAAAACTTTGCATATTGAAAAAAACAAAGTTGGATGAACTGGTATTTAGTAAGAGAAGTAGAGCTAATCTGGACAAGGCTAGGATCCATAGAGTCACCTTGGACAGCAGCTTGCCTGAGAGAAGTCTACATCCAGGCCACTGGACATTCCAGCAGGTGTCAGACTGGCCCAACGGTGAGGTTCATGTAGAATCCAGTTGTGATAGGTTTCTCTCTCAGGTCACTGACATAACCTTGAGTTCATCTTTTACTCAGACATCTTCCACTTATAGGCTATGAGAAAACATCAACTTCAAAGTTGGTCTTTTATTTTCTGGGGAAGATAGAAGCTTACAAAATAAAATGTCAGTGTCTCATGGCCAAGGGCAACATGTTTTGAAGTGTGAATTCTGTTTCATTGGGTCATTCCTACTGTGTTTATATTTTAAACATCAAGAATTTTGAAAAGAAAAAAGTTAAGAAAATGCAGGCTTTGTCTTCATTTAAAAAATAAACTCCCAAAAATGATGTAATCCATGTATTTTAATCAACTTATATAAAGAGATTCAGAAACAGTTAAAATTCAAGGACATTTATGGGTCTTTTAACAATTTCTTTTCATTGAAAAAGCCATTTCATCCTAGAGCCTATTCTAAGTATCAAAGGTGTAAAAATCTATCTTAACACATCAGCCTGCTATGTTACTTGCAAGATCTACCTCTCATCCTTTAATAAAAAATGATGGTTCAACAAAATTAGCAGTTCTTCAACTCAAATCATGATTTTACTATGTTCTTCTTATATTAGTATTAGAAATTGTTGCAAAAAACTTTCCAATTGGAATATTTAAGTTTAAAGCAAAATAAAACAAAAAAATAGAAATAACTTCTTTCTAAAGTGCCATCCTGCCCTAACTAGTCATTTTCAAAACACTATTAGCCTAAAGTAGGTTAACTCTAACTTTAAATTGCAAAAACTTACAAATTATCATGCATGTTTTAGCTTTGAGGATTGAAAAGCATATCTTTTCCTGTAATTTTATGAATAATAGCTTCTATTTAACAACAGTGATTTTTGTCATAATCATTGAGATTAAAATTTGGTTGCAAAGAGAATTTAAAAGTACTATGCAACTTTAATTATAAGTGAGTAAGAGCAGTGGACATCCCATGTAGCAGTTATTTATTTACCTTTTGCTCAGATTTCAAAAAATATGATTAATTCTTGAATGTGTATAATACTGTGAAAATTATATTCTATTGAAAATAATTCAGTGCAGTTAGAAACTGAAAAAAAGTTTCAGTAACTTGCTCTAAGGGAAGGAAGAGGGACTGAGCTTTGCCAAGTGTAGTCTGCACACTGTTTAAAATCCTCTCCTTTGGTTTTTCTTTCTCCATGTCAGAAGCAGTAGGTTCTACTCATGGATCCGAACACAGAATGTTGATGTATTTGATATAAAGATGATTTTTTCAAGAACGACAGAGTAGCCACTATCTGTTATGAATTGATCAATAATACATAAGCAAATTGAATTTCTGCAGAGTTACAAAAGTCCAGGCATTAATAATTAAAATAATTTAAAACTAACTGAGCTGTCAGCAAAAAAGTAAACATATCTGAGAGTCTGGGCCAGCTTTGTATTTCAATTCTTATTAATTACACATTGGTTTAGGCTGGACTGCCTTGGAACTTTGAGCTTCAAGTACTACTTGAGGTACCAGTAGCTTATTTGGTAAAAGATCCTAGAAGCACAGTGGGAAGTCAGGAAGACAGTACACATGATGTCACCCATAAGCAGGATGCCACTGTAGGCAGTTATGACTTGAACTCGCTCCAGATTTCTGGGACATGATGTGAAAAAAAACTTCAGAGTTGTCATATTGGGGATAATAAGCCTGGAGGTCTTTTTGTGAGTGGTTTAGGGGTGCTCTTCAAGGTGTTAGCTTTCTGGCACTTCTCACCTTCCTTCCTCTTGGCTTGAGAAAATCTTAGGGAACATGTACAGTGCACACACTTGTATATGTGGTAGTGTCACATAATCATTTGACATCTCTAAACAAGTCTTCACTTTACTAAGTTCTACCCATAGCATGCAAAAAGATGTGGCAGCAATATATTCTTAACGTGTGATAAATTTCATTTCTCTACAAATGAAATTATGGAAAATCAGAGTGGGCAGTAATACGTTCCTTTTCTAAAACTACATACTCTAGGGTATGGTTCCTTTTCTAAAACTACATACTCTAGAGTATGGTTTTAGGTGTAATCCACCCATTATATACTTTCTTACCCTGCTGCTGCTGAATAAATTCCATTATCATGACTATAGAGTCATGGGTTTAGTTGAAATGAAGATTTTTTTTTTTTTTTGGTAGCAAAAGCATTGAGGAACAACACAAAAAAAGAACCGGTTGGCAGTTTTCACGTGGTATCCACCATGGCTGAGGCTGGAACTGATGAACAGATGGTTCTCTCCATAGTTGGGTGGATTAGGCTTAAAACCCTGATATGATGCCTTTCATAATGTAAGTCATGTTGCTGGCTCTTCTTGCTCTAGTCTTTGCTCACTAGATAAACTTCTGATTTTCAAATTATTCCAGATAGATTGATCTATAAAGAGAAGAATTACTACTAGGCAAGGATATAGATACCTCGAGCAAAGAGAGGCTTGTTTTGATTCATGGTTTTGGAGGCTCAAATCTATGAGTTTGGGCTTCTGGTGAAGGCAGCACATCATAGGGGGAGCACATGGTATAGCAAACTGCTTATGTCTCCAGCCAACAATAAGAACAAAATGATTGAGGTGAGAGTCTTTCAATAGCACACCCCAAAGACCTAAAGACCTCCCATGAGACCCCACCTCTTAAAGGCCCTTTACACCTCTGAGTGTAGCCATCCTGAGGGCCAAGCTTTTACTCAAGGGTCTTTGGGGACACTCATCCATATTATAGCAAATGACTTCTCTATTTGAATTTCTGTAAGCCCTTTATTAATTTGTTAAAAAAAATCATATTTCAACTGTAGTAATGTGTAGAATAGACTGTACCAATAGTTTAAGTCTAAATCAATTGGAAAGACATTCATCTTCTTATGTGTTCCTCAGAACTCTTAGTTCCTTGAGGTACTTTATGAAATTTTTCTAGGCAAAAAGTTTGGACAATATTATAAACTTTATTCCCCTTAGAGATTCGCCATGTATATTTGCCTTTAAAAATCAGAGAAGTCTCAAAGATATCAGTTTAATTTAAAATGAGCATTTTCCCTGTTTTTGTCTCCCCTCTCTATTTTGTTTAACCAAACATTCATTAATATCCCTTAGAACACATTTGTGGATTATCATTACCATCAATTTCTTATCCTATTTCATGTGTTAAAAGTCATTTAATATTATTAAGGTTTGTAATTGGGAAAATTAATCTGTTTTTGCACATTTATAAAGGTTGAATGCATCATGATTATTTACTTTGCCCTGCAATAATATTCAAATCAATTTCTGCTTATCTCCTTTTTACATGAGGTTTGTCCTCTTAATAACATTCACTTTACCAAATATGGCAAAAATGCATTTTCATTTCTCACATAGCTAGACAATCTTTGCAGTATCTGTGCAAATAATTTTCTTCCCACATTTCCTAGTGTACATCTATTTGCATTGCTCTGTCAATATGCTTGAGTTGCAAATGTAAACACTGAAATGATCTGAAATTCCCTCTGACAGAGGGCTTCTCCCCACTGATATTCATTTCTCCTTGTATGTTTTGCTGTGTGAACAATTCCTGCCTTTGTTCAGACATTAAGGCTTTGCCAGAGGCAGACTTTTATGGCATTAATACCCAGAATGTTGTGGGTATCTCTTTCATTATCTGGAAAGAGAGCAGATAAAACAACACTGACTCTAAAGACATAGGCAAATACAAAAGATTTCAAAGACTGCTAGCTGAGATTTTCTCCATTTTCAATCTAAAGCTACCTAATACTAGGGATGGGGTATGTGTAAGCATGCTTATGTGTATTTGTGAATGTGAGTGTGTGTTTGCGTGTGAACATGTGCATGTGTCTATCAAAGATAGTTTTCCTCACAGCTTGTTTTAAATGCTGCCTGTCTCTTCTTCAAGGAGACTGGGGTCATAATTTTGCAATACATTTACTTAGAGAAAAAATAGTTCGGAGATACCAAAGTGAGTTAGTCCATCATTATTAATGCAAGAGTGTTTACGATAGTTTATATTTGAGGAGAAAATTTAACAAAAATAAAAAATGAAAACACAGGGCTGGCCACACACGCTATTTCTGTGAAGAAGCTAAATGAAATTTGAGGGTATGTGAAGGAAGCAAAAGAAACCAAAAGAGGCTCCGTACCATCAGGCTTTCCCCAGAGCTTATGTGATTGAACGGATTAGGCACTTTCACTAATGAGACTCATGCTTAATCTAAGCTCTAAAAGGGACTTGTAGAATTTGTAATAACTCTTCCTAATGTCCACAGCACTCTCTTTCTCCATTTACATTTCTTTTCATTAGCGCGTCTATGATGAACACTAATGTGTACGGCATAATTTTTATTTAGCTACATCGCTGAGGATCCCAGAAATGTGTGGACAGCTTCAGCTTCCTTTGTTGATCATATTCATCAGTGTGAAGAAGACAGTGGCCAAGACATGTGATCCCCATTTTATGGATAAGAGGACAGAAACTGATTTTCTCAAATCCAGAGGGAGGTTGAAGTAGACACCGGTGGATAAAGTAAGCTTTGTGACTTGATTAGTCCAAAGCTTACCACTGCATCCTTAGAATCTCAAGGCTGGAAAATAAGCCAGCAATGCGTCCTTGGGTGCAGGAGGCAGCAAACAGGAGTGAAAGGAGTCAGCTCCCTCCAGTACTGTAGCACTGTCATGCAAAGAGGTTGTCCCTGTGTCCATCCTGAATACTAGAACTGAAATTGAGCTCGGAAGGATTGACAGCAAATGACTGGAGTCAATCCAACAAGCAAGATGAATTAATTTGGAAATTTCTTTGTTTATCACAGGCTCTTGAAACAAAGAGAGCTTTTCTCTCCCGGTCATTACACTACAGAACAACAGGAAGTCAGGAGGAGGCGCACGAATGCTTTTCTACTTCTCTGTACCAAATGAAGCTATAAAGGGAAAGAGAGAGTTGGCTATTGCTACATTAAGAAAATGAGGTCTAACTGAAAGACCCAAATATTATTTTTATAACTTTCAAGAAGTTACAGTTCAGGATTCATGCTGGGAAGCAGATGGAATTCATGTCCCCAACATAGGGCAACACCGTCAGTACTTTGGAGTCCAGGGCTGCACTCAGCAGTGAGATATGTTTGAAAATCAGAAGAGTGTACATTTCATGAGTTCTTGTGAATTCTCATGGATTTCCACATTGCATGTCTGACAGCAGTAAAACAGCCCAAAGTGGCCATAGAGCTAGGAGATACCAAGGAAAAGCCTTAGTCTAGTTGTACTCAGCATCTGATACTGATGAGAATTGCTCAGATTCATTGAGACACTGGCCAGAGAACACTACACTACCCACCTGCCAGGCAGTTCTTGTATTAGTTTCCTATTAGCTGCTATAATAACTTACTACAGCTTTCATGGCTCAAAAACACAAATAATTTATAGTTCCAGAGGTCAGAGTTCCAAGGATGAGTGGCTGTGGGTTGAAACAAGCAGTCAATAAGATTACACTCTTTTCTGCAGGTGCCAGCATGAATCTTCCCAGCTTTCAGAGACTGTATTCCCCGGCAGCTGTGCCAGCAGGGGCAGGTGAGTGTTCTCCCATCCCATTTCTGTCCTCACATCTCGTTCTCCGAGTATGATTCAGTTCTGTCTCTCTTTTTTATTAAAAACCCTTGCAATTTCCTGGGCCCACCCAGAAAGTCAAGGATATTATCTTTACCAGAGAGCAGCTGATTAGCAACTTCATTCCATCTACAACTTTCATCCCCCTGTCCCATATAACATTAGCAGATTTGCGTGTTCCAAATTAGAATGAGGACATCTTTGGGGGGACATTGTTCTGCTGAAGGGGTGGTGATGCCCATCTTTCTACTTAGTGCTGTGTTGTCTCTATGTAGACATGGCATTTATGCAGTGAGAAAATTAATTCATAGTTTGGTTTAGTCTTGACCTTTTATATTTATCAAATTTTTCATACATATTGCTTCTCTTAATTCTTAAGCTATATGACAAATCCTCTTCTTGCAGATGAAAAAAAGAAAGACAAAGACTAAGTGGCCATGTCATTGGGTATGGGATTAGTGGTAGAGCTGATATTGAAATCTATTTTGACTGTCACTAGATTTGATGTACCTCTGCCTCTCATGAAAATACATGTGCAATAATACTGTGTAATAATCTATATAAATTCATGTAGACACATTTATTTTCAAAAATTTATAAATGCTTATACATATTCTTTGGTCCCTGTTCATTGAGGAAATAAGGATGGTGCCATTTCCCTCTCAGGGCATTTGGTGGAATTAAAAAGAGAAAATGTCAGGCATGGTGGCACACAATTGTAACCTCAGATACTCAGGAGGCTGAGGCAGGAGGACAGCAAGTTTGAATACAGACAGGCCAACTTAAGAAGACCCTATATCAAAATAAAAATAAAAGGAGGGTTAGGGATGTAGCCCAGTGGCAGTTGCTTACCTAGTGTGCATTCAGTCTCCAGGCCAGTGCAGAAGACAGAGATTTAGCCAGCGCCTGATATCTGAAGTTTAGGAAGCTGGTGGTGGTTTCATGACTGAATCCCTCTGCAAGTGTTTGGCTTGTCTAAAACAAAGTTTAAAAGTTAGGGTTGGAAAGCCTTTGATGTGGTGTCTTAGTCTATAGGGCTTACCAATCCTTAGTGGGTTTTTTTTTAATATTTTTTAATTTATTTTGAGAAAGGGTTTCACTGTGTAGTTCAGGATGGTTTTGAACTCATTTTGTAGCCCAGGCTGGCCTCGACCTTACAACAATCCTCCTGCCTCAGCCTCTGAGTGACGGGATTAAAGCATCAGCCAGCATCGTTGGCCTCTTTTGTTGTTTATACCAGGCTGGACCCAAAACTATTATTTCTTTGGGTCTTCTGAGTATGTAAGCTTGTGTCCCTGAAGTAAATTAGCAAAGAGAAATGAAAAACTTATGAATAGTTTGGGTTATCAATATTTTCTTAACAGATGCAAACATCCAAACTCATTGGTTATGGAATAGTACATTAGGTTATTCATTTTTTCCTTAAGGTATATCAGGAACCAGTTAAGGAGAAAAATATAACACTGTAGGTCTTTAAGCACAGTAGTCTTTAGCATCACCCTTCTCTTGCCCTCTGTTTTTGTTTTGCTTTTTCCTTGCTAACTAAAACTCAAGTTAATGCTCCACTGCTATTCAGTGATCTTCCAGAACTGCAGGTCATACTGCTTTGGTGGAGGAAATTGCCTTTATCATATCATCTCCTCTGCTGAGGTCAAGGTCAGGCATGGATAAAGCATGATGCATTATCAGGACAGGGATTCTAGGCATTAGAAAAAAAGCTAATAAATCAATCCTTCTTGTGCATATCTTTTATAGGCATGAAGAATCATGGAAATGATTCCAGAAGCAACTGAAGGAGAAATGTGTAATTTGAAAACAATAAATGACGCTGCATGCAGTAATCTGCATATAATTCTTTTGCAAACAATATGTTCATTTTAATATCAAAATGAAGAGAAGTCTGCCAGAAAAAAACTTGATATTCATGCACATAGCATTTTCACCTAGAGTTCATAGCTGTCTGTAGAAATACCAATTTCTTTGTGATTTTCAAGAGAGCACATATGAAACTTATCAATAGGAATTGGGTATTCTACTAAAAAGAATTAGCAGAAAACGAGATGCTGAGGGTCTCCATACAGTGTTATAGTTAGCCTCTTGCAGATAATTTGTCTTGGTTTGGGCTATTTTCCTCTGTAGAAGTTTCTCTTTTTTGCACTTTTGATTCAGAACAAAAATAATACATTTTAGAAATATAATGATAGTCATAATTTTTAAGCTGTGGAAGTATGAACTATTTTTAAAGCAATGATTTCTAAAATTATTTGGAAATAATAACTGGTTTGAACATTAAAAATTTTTTTCACGTAATTTGAGATAAAAGTTAATGAATGACCTCAGAAGACACATGTAACTGGGAACAATACATAGGAAAGCACATTGATCATATCAGAAAAAAAATCTCCACTTTTAAAATAATGTCTGTCTTACTGATTGTGACATACTGTCTTCTGATTTTTCACTCAAAGGAGACGGAAATTCTCAATAACGTTGAAAGCCAATGCTGTTTGACATACTGTTGATGAAATTTGAGGATAATACCCATTAAATGTGAGATTAATGGTCAGTCTACACTTTGTGTGGTGTAATCCTGCAGAGTCCTGCCTGGGGGAAAAAAAAGAATCAAGTGGAAAGCATTTTATTTATACCCTATTTTCTGATTTATAAACGGGGAATTGAGAGTCTAAACTATGCTCAAAATGGAATAGCAGCTCTCTCACTCAATTTTAAGTGTCATAAGGATAGGAAATGATCTTCTTCAGTTGACATCTCAGAAACAGAACCCTTCGTAATGCCAGGAATATTTTCTGAGTGAATGGATGGAAGTGGCTAGGAAAGGCAGAAATCCAATAATTAGGGAAACATTACCAAAAGTTAAAACCAAACGAAGAAGTGTCCTTGGGCTAAAATAAGATTGAAAACTGTTGATTTGAGGCAAAATCAGGAGCCTTAAACATAGATGTATTTGGGGATTTTTTTTTTAATTCTAAGAACAGAGAAAAATACTACAAGAACTTAGGAAAACCATCTTTTTTTTCCCTGAAGTTCTCCAGTTCAGAGGAAGCAGACACCATTGGAGGTTAAGGGTGGAAAGGTAGCCAAACGTAACTTGCCAGGAACAGAAGTGGGCCACGTACACTGAGAGCTGGCCCACATTCATGCAATGGCACTTCGATTACACAGCAAGTCCTGGCCTAGGAATCACCACATTCTAGGCCCGCCTACTCACAAATTAAAGAGATCTATTTATAAGAATCAACTGTTTTTACATTCTAGCAATAACAATTCAAAAAATACCATTAAAAAATCATCAAGTTCTTAGAAACAAATTGATTGATTGATTGATTGATTGATTAACTGATTGTAGTGGCCCTGAGGATTGAACCCAGGGCCTTGTGCACCAGGCCCCTGACCTGGATTCCCAGTCTCAAGAACAAATTCACTGAAATGATTATGAGACTCGTACAGTGACAACTCTAATCTTCCTTAGAAAAATGAAAGAAGATCTAGACAAATGGGGAGACTTCTTATTTTCATAGATGGGAAACTCAGTATTTTTAGATGTTAATTAAGCCCAAATTTATCAATGATTCAATCAAAATCCCAGCAGACTTGTGTGTGTGTGTGTGTGTAAGTTGACAGCTTGATTTGAAAATTCATATGGAAACACCAAGGACCTAGAATAGCCAGAAAGATTTTGAAGAAGAAAAATAGCTGGAAGACAATTTGATTTTCAGATTTACCCAGGAGAGGAACTCCAGAATTATGACTCTTGTAGTTTATGTGGAACATATCCAGCTGCCCTCCTCTGCTGAGAGAGGGGCATAAATCTTATTCTCCTAATGTAAATAAATCTTTATTGGGAATAAGAGAAGAAAGTCCCTAATTCATAATCCTTTGAAATGAAAACAAATGGCTTCCCATTCCATCCCCCTTTGAAACATAAAAATGCACTTCTAAACTGTGAGCAGCGTATGTTTCTGTGGGACAAAAAGAGGTGTTCTTGTCTGCACCACGGGAATCTTCAGCGCTCAGGATGCTGGGTCTCGGAGGGCAAGGGGCAAATCTGAAGAGACTGACTTCCCAAGAGGGTCATAATGTCTCTGTCCTAACTACTCGACTCTCCTCTACCCTTGTGGGGCAAAACAACAATACATAAAACACTATAGAAATGAGTGTAACTTGTTTCAGTGAAGGTTATTTTATTTCTTTACAAAAACAAGTAGCAGATTTAACTCCTGGACTGTAGTTCACTAATCCCTGTTGTGATGATTTTAGGTGTCAACTTGACTTGGTTAAAGGGCCCTCAGACAGCAAGTAAAACATGATTTGGGGTGTGTGGCTATGAGAATATTTCTGGAAAGACTGGCATTTGAATGTGTAGACTGAGTAAGAAAGAAATGGCCTCACCAGTGAGGTTAGGCAACTAATCTGTTGAGAACCCTGTGTTCTGGATCTGAGATACCCATCTTCTCCTGTCCTTAGGTGTTAGAATTCCAGTTTCTCTGGCCTGTGGACGGTGGAACTTGTAGCCCCAGTCATTGGTTGGGAATTCTTCAGATTCCCAGCCTTGCATTATCAGTCCCCCAAGTTCTTAGGTCTCTGGCCTCTGACTGAGAGTTAATTGCATCAATTACCCTCATTTTCAGTCCTCTGAACTCAGGTTTTTTCCTCTTTTTTTTTTTCTTTTTGGTACTGGGACTTGAACTCATGACTTTGCACTTGCCAGGCAGGTGCTGTGCTGCTGAGCTATATCCCTGGCCCTTGAACTCAGTTTGAACCTCTGGCTTCCCAGCTTCTCTTGTTGGAAAGTGGCATACTGCAGGCCTTCTCAACTGCCATAATTACATTCAGTGTTCTCTCATCTATCTATTATCTATCTATCTATCTATCCTATTGGTTCTGCTTCTCTTGAGAATTCTTCTACACTCATGTAGAGTGATGGAAGTCATAGCAGTGATTATCATAGGAATAGGGCTTGTTGACTATCAAGGAGGTCATGGAACTCATTGAAAAATGGTGGAAATATTTTTCATTTTGATATGGGTTTGGGTGTGTCTTGGTTACTTTTCTCTCATTGCTGAGACAAAATACCTGATGCCTAAAATTAGGGAAGGGAAGGTTTATTTCTTACAGTTCTTGGGAGCTTTAGTCCATACTCAGCTGGCTGCAAGGCAGGATGGCATGGGCAGGGGCAGCTGTTTATGACCACCGCAAACAGGAAAGCATGAACCAGGCAAGAGAGAGAGACAGGCCTTCTTCCCACGCTTACACTGTATGCTGGCTCCACCCTGGTTGGGTGCAGCACTCACACCACCAATCCCAACCCCAGACAACAAACCAATCGCGAACACCAGACTCAGCTGCATCCATGATTATATGAGGCTTGACGGGGAGCCATCTGGACATAAACCATAACAGGGTGATAGTTACCTTGGTGTATATAGTTGTCAAGATTCTTCAAATTGTGCTGCTAAGATTTGTTATGTTTAGTTTTATAGTATTTATTTCATATAAAAAGTCACTACTAACTCCTGCAAACATTAAAAAGATAGTAAGGGAATATTATAAACAATTTCAGGCTCGTTCTTTCAGCAATTCATAAGAAATTAACCCATTCCTTAAAAAGCATAAGTTGACAAAAATCGATTAAGATACTGCAAATAGCCACATAACAATTGAGGAAATTGAGTTCTCGGTCGAAAAAACTCCTGCAAAAGACATCCCAAGGATGAAATGGCTTCACTGGAAATACTTACTAATCATTTAAGAAGAATTAACAAGAGTTTTGCATAACTTCTTTCAGAATAGAGAAAAGGAAGGAGTACTTTCCAACTTGTGTTATGAGACTAATATTAAACTAATATCAAATCAAAGACAATATGAAAGTAAATAAGATAAGCTACATATAAACCAATATCCCTCATACATATTGACACAAAAGTTCTTGAGAAAATCTTAGCAAACAGAACTCAGAAATATCTAAAAGGAGTAACTCTAATGAATTGGGGTTTATCCTAAGGGTACAAGGCTACCTTAACATTTGAAAAGCTGTGGCTATAACCAGTATTACCAAAATGTAGGTATATAAAACTTTTATCTACAAAGTAGTAAAAATCAATCTGTTGCCAGATTTCAGTCTTCTAACTTTAAATGCTGATCAAATATAGATTTGTTCATGTTTATTATTATTATTATTATTTTTTGAAACAGAGTCTTGCTGTGTCCAGGCTGGCCTTGAATTTGAACTCAAAATCCTTCCAGTGCTGGAGTTCCAGGTATGTGCCACCATGCCTGGCTTCAAATCTCTGTGTTTAAATGGCACTTAAAAGATAGTATGTCTTTAATCTGAACCTTTATTGAAATCTGTATTCTTACTCATGCATGCAAGGAAATGTCACATATTCCCTTGCACAAAGATAAACGTAAAAACAAAAAAATTGAAAGATATATATTTTGAATGGTGGTGTTTCTGAGTAGTAGAATTATACATAGCTCAAATTTTCTATTTAAAAATATATTTTCTGCAATGGGCCTGAACAAATATTTAGATCCAGGGAAAACTAATGAAATTAATATAGAAAGAAATACGTATTACTACTCATCTGAAATAATTTTCTCATCTTTTTTATCTTGAAAATTATATTAAATACCCAAGAGCAATACTATAATGCCAAGAAATACTTACAGATAATTTCCCTTAAATTTATAGCTTTAAAATATTTTAACAGACAATTGTGAGACATTTGATTATTTATTTTTTAATTTGTTACTATTACTTGGAATTCAAATGAGGTCTTTTGTAGTGAACTACATGCCAGCCTTTTTATTTCTTTATTTTGAAATAGGGTCTCACTAAGTTGCTAAGTTACCTAGGTTTGGCTTGAACTTGCAATCTGCCTGCCTTAGCCTCCCAGAGTGCTGAGATTACAGGGATGTGACACCACACCTGACTTTACTATAATGTTTTTAATGACTGATGACCAAACCAGACTGTAAAATGGATTAATATTGACATGCTGAAATAAAATGGTACAATTTCACAACAGTGAACTTTGATGGTCAAATCATAAGGAATTATCTTTTTAAAAACATATCTTAAAAATACCAACTGTCCATTTCCACAAATTAGATGTCTTCCATAGATAGATGCTATTATGAAGATACAAATCAAAAGTACATCTGTGGCCATTATTATACTAATAGTTCAGTATTAATATAATGTCCTGGAATCAAATGTAATTACAGTGAAACCACATGGCTTTGGTCTTCCACTTATTTCTTTAAAAAAATCAGTCAGAGAAGCTGAAATAGTGAGTCTAGGGCCATTTTTTACCAAAAAGAAAATTACATTTTTATTAAAAATAACACATCTATTTCTATTTTAAGTGCACCTTAATAAATAGAGCACACATTTAATACACTAGAATAGAATCTCAAATATCCTTCTTTCCTGGTTAATGTATTATGTATTTCAAACTATTCCAACTGTCCAATTTGAAAATTGTAGATAGGACTTTCATTTCTTGATTGAAGGAATGTATAGAGAGCAATAGAAAAATGCCCTTTCTTTTATGGATCCTCCAAGAAGTACACACACACACACACACACACACACACACACACACACTACTGTCTATAGTACAGGGAGAACCAGAGAAGATGGGAAAGGAAGGAGAGAAAGACTCATGTAAGTGGCACTGGAGAGGACACACCTTCCTTTACTCCTTCTGTATAGTTTTAACTCTTAGACCTTCTCTTCCAGGAACCATGCACATAGTTTGATGATAAAAGTGACTTGAGCATGAACTAAAGGTCTCCAATGTTTCCTGCTGTACCTTTGGGATGTAAAACCAAGAATATTTTCCATAGACTCTCTTGCCAGCAGGATGCTAGTTAGATACTTCCAATGAGAGGCACTCATGTAGCATTTGAAAGGAAGAAGAGAGGAAAAAGTCCCTATGGCTTAGCTTTAGATGGACTACAGTGTTGGCAAATGAAAGACGTGAGGTCTTATTTGTGGCATTTCGGTATCTCCTGTGTACTGGTGACTCTGACACGACAGCTCTCTGAGACCTTTGGTGGTATTTGTCCTATAGTTTTTCCATATCCAAGTTTTCTCAGTCTTCCCTGGCCTTCACTTTTCCAACTGTCCTGCTGTGGGGCCTCAAACTTTGTGTAATAAATTTATTTCCTCTCCACGTACCCAGAGTCTTTGTTTTCTGGACCCAAAACCTAAACAACAGGAGGAGATATGGGTCATACCAAATAACCTCTGGTTCCAACAGTGAGTGTCTCCTCATTTTAATAAAAGTATTCTTTTCAGTAAGAAAGCTAAGCGGAATGAACAAATAAAACACTAGTTCACCATGAATAATAAAATCATGCATTTGGGATTGTCGAGCCTCATGGAATATCAAAACCCCCATTATCACATTTTTAATATGTAAATAATTCCAGAAATTGTTGCATAATAGGAATACAATATTGTAAAGTGGCCAGTTTAGAGGTAAGCCACATGGAAAACTGATATTAACTGACCAGTTTGACCCACAAAAGAGGGTTCAGCCTAAAAACAATGTAACTTTTGTGATTATTTTTGGTAGAAATGTAATGAAATACCATGAATCTCCAACTTCAGCCACAATCCCATTTGAAGCCAAAAATGAGTTGGGAAAGTTTGTGACTTTTTCATGCGGATCAGTACATCTATGACACTTACCATTCCAACCTCACACATAATTCCTGTTACTGCTGAGGAATTGCTCCTTCTCCGGCCTTCCCAGCTCTTGGTGAGCTTGGATCCTTCCCCACCCACTTGCACATTTAGTCTTGCCCTGGGTTCTGGAATAGCCTGGATGTATTGTAAGATGTGCTTACGTTATATATGAGATGTGTTTATGACAGTCACACACCCTTCTCCACAGATTTTACACCACCTTTTGCATACTGAGCTAGGGAGCTATGTCGCTCTTCATTTGTTTTCTCTTCTATACATTTGAGCTGTGTCACTGGCTCCTGCTACTCTTGTACGGACTCAGAATCTATGTCATGGGAGGAGCCAGGCGTGATGGCACACGCCTTTAATCCCAGCACTCGGAAGGCTGAGGCAGGAAGATCATTGTGAGTTCGAGACCAGCCTGGGCCACAAGGTGAGTCCAAGGTCAGCCTGAACTACATAGTGAGATCCTGTCTCAAAAAATAGAGCTGGGAATTTAGCTCAGTGGCCTAAGCACCTGCTTGGCAGGCACAAGGTTGTGAGTTTGATTTCTGGTACCAAAAAAAAAAAAAAAAAAAGATCTATGTCATGGGGATTCTGGGTGTAGAATTCTGGAAGCCCTGTTAGTCTGCTTTTCCTGACTACTGAGATGCCATTTTCTTCATTCTGGATCCCATGGCATTGGCAGATGTGTTGACCATTGTCGAAATATTGCTATAGTTTTGGGCATGGTCTTTCCAATCTATCTTTAATAAATAAATAAATAAAATTAAAGGTTGTTCAGAGCAGATCCAGATTAAAATAAAATCCTGGCATAGGAATCTAAACACATGGAGAAAATTTACCTCAGGGATTCAGGTCCTACAGACATTTAGTTGAGGTTAAACTCAATCTCTTATCGGCTTGGATGCAACTGACTCATGATAGAGGTTTATTTTTTTCCATGAAAAAAAAAAATACAGACTCAGACAGATCATCAGGAGCAGATGTCTCCTCCCTCCTGTGTGGAAGCTGCCTCAGCACGCCCTTGTCCCCTGGCAGCTTGGTGACAGGAGCAACGCGAGAAGGGTGCCTGGGCAGCTGGGCCTGGGTGTTGCAGGGGTATCACTTTCACTCCCTTCCCAGCACTCACTGTCACATGACCCCACCAATGTTCACAGCACAATTTTCTAGTGGCGAGGCCACGGGCTAAGTTAAAACTGGGAGTTTTATCACAAAAAAGTGAATCAAGAGAAATAATTATTCAGGGACCCTTGGCAGGCTTTGACATGTATATAGAATTTGAATCCAGTCCTGGGAGAAAGCAAAGGTTTGCTTGTTCATTCCACTGTGCTATGCTACATCTCCATTTTACAGTTTATGGGAGATGTAACACTTTTAAAAATCAATGAAATGTAATCAGATTTATATTTTGAATAGCTCTTTGGATGAATCAGAAAGAGACAAGGATACACAAGAGGCAGCTATAAAAGTTAAGGCAGCAAATGATGATGACATGCAGTTCTCATTATGATTTTTTTGGTTTTAGGGTCTCTTTGCACTTTTAAAAATTATTGAGGACCTTAAAGTGCTTTTATTGTATGGGTTCTATCTGCCTATCTTCACCATATTAGCAATAAAAAGTGAATACATTTTAGAGCACAAACATATTCTATTAATCATCAAAGTGATTACATCATCAAATATCATGTAGCCTCTGGAAAACTCTGCTTTATATTTAAAAGATAATGAGTGTAAAATAGGTTAATAATATCTTAATGTTATTATGTAAATGATTTTGACCTCATGAACCGTCTGAAAGAGTCTCGGGCATCCCCAGGGACCTCTAGATCACACTTTGGGAATCACTGGCTTAAACAAAAGTCATTTCAAAAGGGATGACAAGAAGGGGAAGAATAAGACTGCAGGCCTTAAGGAAGTAGAAATGGCAAAAGTTCGTGATTTGCTTGAAAAATGTAATTTACAAATGCAAGCTCCCTTCCACATTAGTTGCTCTTTCGAAGCTAACGCTTAAAAGCAGCTCTGTGCTAAATGCTTAATACTTAATTTCATGCAATCTTTACCTAAACCCTATGATATGATGCTAAAATTTTCACTGTCAGTGTATTTAGCGAACAATGTAGAATTGTGTGCATTGAAAAATGTAAAGCATCCTGGCTACCCAGAGCCAGTGGTCTTCTAAGGAAGACAAGTTATGAACAAAAGCCTCAGGCCAACAGGTCTAGGGTCCTATGCTTCAGGGAGTGGCTTGCATCACCCGTCTGAGATTCCTATCTCTTCAGCTCCTTCAGAGAATTGACTACTTGTGTGTTTCTCTTGGTCTCGGTTCACACACTATTCCTGCTCTAGTTATTCACTGTTCCTTACTGCTCAACTCTTGCGCCATCTGTTTCTCTCGACGTCTATCTTTAGCCTGGATTCCATTCTTATTTCTCAGCTAAGCCTAGTTTCTCAACACCTGTTCCAACTTTCTTCCTGTTGCTGCCGCCCCATTCTGGTATGTTATGTAAACTGATTTTCCTATATTCTAATTGGCAATCTGGTCCGACTACCCTCAGATACTCTGGAATTTTCTCTAGTCATAATTTGCAAGGTGACGCCACAGTCATCCACAGCTCACAGGCAGCCAGAGTTAAACCTTTGGTTTTTGACCTGAGCCCTTTCAGATCTGAAAAGGTAGGATATGGGAAGAAGAGAAAATGAGGCCTGGCCAAGGACCTAAGAGGGTTCCTGACAGAAGAAAAATTGCTTCTTTGACCTCATAAAATTGCCAATAAAGTATTTGAGGATTTTGTTTTCTGTCTTTTCCCCAATGTACAATACCTATGGTAGCATAGCTATGTAGGACATTATGGAGATCAGTGTGCTATTTGAAATGATGTGTCATGTGGAGAAGGCATTTTGAAAGCAGTATCTGTTCAGCAGTTCAAGGAAA
Organism: Dasyprocta punctata; assembly: GCA_004363535.1. Lineage (NCBI taxonomy): Eukaryota > Metazoa > Chordata > Mammalia > Rodentia > Dasyproctidae > Dasyprocta > Dasyprocta punctata. The sequence continues at coordinate 73,150 of RJWM01003646.1, read as the reverse complement.
GTAGCCAATTCATTTGGATAACCACAAGATGGAGGTCATTTTGAGTATTACATTTATTTTGACATTGGAAATTATACAGAACGTTAAAGAAAAAGTACTCCACATATCACCACATTAAAAACGTGAACAATAATTCAACCAAATACCTAGTCTTCACATTTCTCTGATAACATAACCTACAAATGACATTTTTTTTTTTACAGTTTGTTTATTTGAATTGAGAACCAAGTATGTCCATCAAGTACCTTAGGTCTCTTTAAAGCTGTAGCTGCCACATGTCTTTTTAAAATGTTTGAGAAATTCTTTTTGTTTATTTATTTTTTTGGTACCAGGGATCGAACTCACGACCTCACACTTGCCAGGCAGGTGCTATGCTGCTGAGATATATCCCCGGCTCTTAAAAATTTTTTCCTATTATAGTTGTTCATTTGCTAAAAAGACAGGTAGATAGAATTTAAATAGAATTCCCTTTTAAATAGAATTTCCCATTGTCTAGATTTTGCTGATTGCATCCCTGGGGTGTCCCTTATATAGTGGCCATTGAATCTAACTGCATTATGAGACTATTTCCGAGGGAGTGCCCAGCACTTCCTGGGGAGTTATATAATACCTCTTTGCAACTCCTTTATACTCTTAAATTACTGCTGATCATTGTCCAGATTCATTAATTATTTAGAATTGCAAATAGCAACATTCTAATTCTAAAACGAATTTTTCTCCATATGTCAGCTGAAATAAAGAGAAATTTTACATCATGAAGTTTTTTTACACTTAGACTAAAGAAAGGCATGATGTGAACTGTATTCCTGCCCTTCCTCTAGCCAGTGAGAGCCTATTCAGATTGCTTCCTAAGTCTTCTTTTTACGAGATCCACTTAGCCTTTGGTAACGTCTTAGCTATCTCAGTTGACAACTTCCAGGCTTATCTTGTACATTTTTCACTCTGAATTTGAAGGTTTCTGTTTTTCCAAAGAACTCTGGCTTTTTAAAACAACAACTTATACTAGCGAGCACAATGTGGATATGACTGAAACTCATAGATATTGAATCTATCATCATTTTAGGCCTTTTAAGTGGACAGACAGGAAATATATTTTTTATTTGTTTGTTTTTAAGATATAACACCTTCTAAATTTATATTGATGCTTATAGTACAAATCCTTGGCTATTAAATATTTGTTTAACCTATTGATTTTACCTCTTTATTTTCTTTCTTCCCATATTGAAAATTCTGGTTCTTAATAACACCCATATAATTTTTCATTGATTTATTCTATACTACAAACAAAGTTATCTCAGAAGAATATCAACAGTTCCAATGGTAATAGGATACATGAAAACACTTGAAGGTATGTCTAGATTTTTTGATTTGTTTTGTTTTTCCCAGTCTTCCCTTACTCACTGCATTTTTGTGTCATTCAAAAATAGTTTCTGTATCGTTACGCCACCAACTGATACATATTTGTGTTTGTTTCATTTTATTTTTAGCTTTCTGGAGTTGCTTTTAATTAATTTTTATAATTGTTTAGAATACTTTTATGTTTTCAATGATAAATTAATAAAACAAATATGTTCAAAGAAGTCAAATGCCTTGGTCTGTTCTTTTCAAGCTTTTATTTCTTAATTCTCTTCTGTTCTCTCCACTTTCTTCCTTTCCATTCCCTTACATGACCATTTAATTTTGATGTATACTGGGACAATTTTAAGAATTAAAAGGGTTTTATCAATAGCTCTACCTTGAAAACAAGAGTAAATTACAGCTCTCCGGGTCCAGTCTGGCATGTATGTCATTCTTTCTTGAAGCTATCATTTTAAAATTTTGTATACTCAATCTCAATATTAGTGTCTGCCCTAGACAAATGATAGGATATTAAACTCAGCTCCTCCATTTAACTTTCTTCATTTAAATCTATGCTGGAGCTATTTCATAATAGATAAAAACAGTCTCCACTCCCTTTACAACTGTAGAGTTTGCATTCTATACTTGGATTATAATCTATTCAGTCTGTTTCCATTAATTAAAAAGTAGTTTTATTCCCATATTTTTGGTTTTTAAAATAGTCTTATAATCATTAACCATGTATATAATGTCTGTATGATTTTACCAATGTCATTTTTGGGGTAGATACCTAGAAAAGGGAGTTACTAATACAAATAGCAATGTGTGTGCAGTTTTGCTAGAGATTGCCAAATTCTTCTCTATGGAAATTGTACTTCTTGGCTTCTTACTAGTAAGGTATAAGAAGTCTTTATAATAACAGTCTCTTGGTATTTATCAATTTGATATACACCATGTTTTTGCATTTTCTTTTGACTTTGTGCATATTACACTCTCATTTAGAGTACTTTCAAGTTCTTACTCTAACCTTCCTTCATCAGAGCTGCCAAGATATTACTTGGGGATGCACCCCAGCAAGGTCACCTGACTAAAGATGCTGATACAGGATTTGTATTGATATGCAATACGGTTGGCACAAACCTTTCCTGGAACTTGGCTTACTGATTTATACAGGTTTCCCCATTTCCTGTTTTCTGTCAAATCAGATTTAAGATTTGAACAAAAGTTGCAGAGTCTAAGAAGACTTCCCTTACACTATTCTCTGCTCCCATGACATTTGCAGATGTTTCTTTCTTTGAAAGCATTCCCACACTGTACTTAACCATTTACAAGTCAGTCTTACCTTGTTTTGTAGATTTCTTCAAGTCAGAGACCATGTGTTTCATTTTTTCCATTGCTTTCATTTTCCCAGTGTTCAACCAAGACTTTAGCACAAATACAGATTTTTGAAAGAGTACTGTGGATAAAGTATTATTAACTGATGAAAGACTTTGACAGTTACAGTGAGATTTTTTGATGTAAGGAGAGATGGAGACTCGTTGAAACTTTTTCTCTTCCATGTTTAAGCATACACATTTTTGTCAGATTGAAAGATCAAATTGCATTTGAGGTAGTATTGCTTGAGGTAGTATTATTTGTACAACTAGATAAAGATTTTTTTCTCATTTTCCTTATTTCTGTTTTCCCAACCTCTCAATACAGTATTGTTTTTATTATTAAATTACACAGTATGTTATAAAACATATGATAATTTAAGATCTTGTCCCATATTCACATATACATACTATATATAAAGTTCTAAATTCAATTACATTACAAATTAGCTCTCTCCATATATATATATAATACATATATATAGATATAGATATAGATATAAATATAGATATATATGTATTTTTAGCAGGGCCTGGTGGTACACACCTGTAATAACAGCATTTGGGAGTCTGAGGCAAGAGGATCACTGCAAGTTCAAGACTGGCCTGGACTACAAAGTGAATTCAAGGCCAGCCTGAACTGCATAGCAAGACCCTGTCTCAAAATGACAAATATATATATACATATAGTTTGTTTGTTTTGTTTTGTTGATACCGGAAATTGAACTCAGGACCTTGCATTTGCCAGGCAGGCATTGTGCCACTGAACTATAGCCACAGCCCTAGTACTGTTTATTTAAACTGAATGATAAATACACACACACACACACACACACACACACACACATACACATTACTGGGACAGATAAACAAAGAATTCTAAGAAAGGTTAAGATTATGAGTCATACCATTTGGGGAGTAGAGCAGAGTGACAGAGAGAATGCTCCTGTAATTCTTTATTTATTGGTCCTGGACGCAGACTAGGGTCCTGCCACTAGTCATGGCCAATGAAAAGAGAAGTGTGCTGTGATATTTCTGGATTCAAGAAAACATATATACATTTTCTAAACTCTCTTGTTTTCTACTGAAACCGAGGAGCACCTGTGAGACCCCTGTCCATCTGTGGTCACCCCGAGTGACTGTGGAGCAGAGCCCCCTCCTGATGTGCCTGGCTTATGGAATAGGAGCAGAAATACATTTTTATTGGGCTGCATCATGGAGGTTTTATGATTATCCTTAACTGAATGATCATATAACTCAGTTTAGGATGAAACAAACTGTTTCAAAAAAATTACAATACCTAGAGGTTAGTGAATACTAACACATTCATTATTTTCTAATTTAGGCAATGATGATAGAATAATATAATTTAAATACCTTTGAAACGTTTATTTTGAGTAGCTAATGGGGCTAGAAGTGAATAAGCAGTGCTAGCCCAATACTGCAGGGAATGATGGCCCGGGTCCTATCAGTCTGCCTGCCTGTTACTCATCATTTCCTCTGGGACTGACACCGTTAGGCTTGGGTTATGGAGATAAACAAAGAAGACAATATCCCTGCTCTTATGGAGTTCTTGTCACAGACAAAAAGACAGGCAATAGAAAGTGAATAAATTAATTAAATAAGAACACATTTTGGAAAAGTGTTATGGAGGAGATAGAGAGGTTCACTGCAGAAGAAAAATAATGGCGGTGATCATCCCTAAATGAGATACACAGGATGGGAAGCATTTCAGCCAGGTAATCAGCACCTTCTTTTTTTTATTTTTTTATTTTTTATTCATTTTTTTATTTAAAAGAAAATAGATACAGAAGATAGAAACAAAAAGCAAAAAGGACAAACAACAACAATGACAGATGTGATAGGATTACACTGTAGGTTTACACACTGAGGTGGTTGAAGTTTGACAGTAGTTACAATATTGCATATTGTTACCTTCATAGGGGTTGATTATATTGACAGACATAGACATACAAGATTTATCAATTCAGGAATATTAACTTTTCTTTTTCAATAGCTAATGTACTTAGTAATACAGTTTTTTTTAACTGTTTTATTTATGCATATTTATAAATTTATGTCTTTTTCCTTTCCCCTTCCTTTCTTCCTTCTAAAAGCTCCACCTCTGAACACATGAGGATGGAGGGAGATGTTCTTGATCTAGATGATAACTCATGGTTTCTCCTTCTTAAAAATATTTCGTTCAGTTTATTGCTTTCTATTTTCTCACCTCCTCATGCTTTCTCTCCCCTTTACTTCTTACAACAAAAACTGCAGACAGTAGATTCTGAAAGAATGTCACATTATTTCTGCTAAGTTACTTGCTCTTGTCACAATCTTCCTTTCTCTTAGAATGTCTTGGAAAATGTGGCCACAGTTTTCAGTTTGAATAGAGAAATTTATTTGCTGTAAGAGGAAAGGTTAAGAGGACACTGTAGATGGACCTGAGTAGAGCAGTCGGGAGGTTCACGGTGATGACTAGCTAAGGGGCAGTAGCAGCAGAGACAGGGTGCAATGGATGGATTTGGGGTATATTTTGGGGGTAGAATGATCAGAGCTTGCTGATGGATTGCATATGGGGAAAGAGAAAAGGGAGAAATCAACAGTAGTTCCTATACCTGGGTGGATAGTGGTGACAGTGACTGAGATGGGGAAGAAGAAGAGCAGATTTTGAAGGGAAATCAAAAACTTCACTTTGGATGTGTAAGATCTGAAATGCCTTGAGACACCTAATGGCAAGTGGACAGCTGACTGTAGGACTGAAATTCACAGAAGAGATTTAAACTAGTGATGTGAACTTGGAAACTATTCCCATGTAGTAATATAGCTATGAAAATATATGAAGATAAGAGAATTGGAAAGTGTACAAAGAATCATATTTGTGTTACAACAATTACTATTACATAAAATTTAATAATTCAGCAGACAGTTGAATCCACTGAACAATCCACTAAATAATCAGTTATTATGAAGTTTGATTGCATTAATGAAATATTAGAACTAGCAAAAAAGCAACTGAAAATGTGAGGAGAGAGTGTATCTTTTAAGCAGAAGTCGAAGCTGGGAAGACAGAAAGCCCTAAAAGGTCAAAATCTTTCTGTTTAATAAGACTATTTGAAATATATATATATATATATATATATATATATATATGTATATATACAGTAAATTAGTATGAGGCATGGTGGTATCTTTTCTTTTATGGATGCATAGTATGAAAATCAAAATATTGCAGAATCCATTTCATCCCATCATAAAAATAACTAAGAGAGAAAAAAACTTCAGTGTGTCTTGATATACCTTAAATATTAAGATATACTGGGGACAAGAACTCAGTGATGGAAAATGTGTAGTATTATGGGTATACATTCTATTATCATGAGAATTTATGCCTATCTATATAGTCAGATTAAAGGTAACTTTAAAACAATAGATTTTCAATTGCAAAATCAAGGCTGCAATTTTATAGACATATGGGCTCTCAAATCTCTAGGGAGAAATGTAGAAAAATAAAAACTTACTGAAGGAAAGCAATGTGCATTCTACATTATTATGGCAACAAATCGATAATGGTATTACAATAAAATCTGGTGTAATCACATTTTCCTTCTTGGTATTGCAACATTAATCTCTGTCTCGTGGGGGATGGAATGGATCACGAGACATATAATGGGATGCAGAATATTTCACTTCTTACAACCAAGGCAGTGGGGCCAGTAATTACAGAAATTTCCATTGCTTAACAATTGCTTGTTGTTCTTTCAGCCTTTTAAACAGCTTAAGTAGCCCCATCTCACAGTTCCTCAACCTCACACTACTGCTATTAATATTATGCATTTCATAACTTTTCTTTTATCCACTTCTTGCACCTTGATAGCAGAAGAGGCTTGGCGCATACAGGCATGGCTTTGACACTGAAGTAACTGAACACATAATAATTCCCCAAGAATTAGGCTGAGGGGTCAAAAATGGGCAGGAAAGGAGAGAAGCACACACAGACTTTTGCGCTGGGGATGGAATTCATAACCTCACACTTGCCAGGGAAGCACTTGTGCCACTGAGCTGAACCCCAGCCCCCATATTGTGCTGTGGAATTATTTTGTTTTGTGGGTTTTTTGTTTTGTTTTGTTTTTTGTTTTTCAATCTCAACTTTGAAGTATCAAACACGGTTTTTTTTTGGTACTGGGAATCAAACTTGAGATTTTGTGCTTGCATGGCTTTGCTAGTGCTAAATCTTCTGCAATCAAGTAAGGATCTATTAATTTACAGAGGAATAAGGCATATAGCTTTTTCTAAAAATCAAATATTGTTTATTTTACTACTTTTCAATTGCTTTTGATAAACTCAGTGGCTCTAGTTATGATGTCAAATTTATTATTTTCTATACACTCTTAAATACAGATTGCCATTTCTTCTTTAAAAACGTTGATTGTAATTTGCAGAAATAGTAGCTCTAAGATTTTTATGAACAAGCATTTTACCAGAAAAAATATCTAGAAAAGATGTATATAGCTTGTTGTCACCACATACATATTTATTTCTATGATGGACTTATTATGGCCCTGTGTTCAAAACACATTATTGAAATGAAGTTGCATAACCTCACATGCAAACTTTCACACTGTAATGGCCTGAAACATACACTGAGGGAAAATATGCAAAATAATTTTCAAATGAATTTTTGAGACTGAAACTTAGAGAAAGACTGCTAAACATTCAAGAAACAGTCAATCTTACTGTTTTTTGATTCTAGGAAAAAAACAGAGTGTCTGGAATATCTACACTATCTAGAGAGTGTACACATCGCCAAATGATTCTAAAGTAATCACATGAATAACAATATCTTACTTCTGGAAGCAGCCAAATGAGACCCATGTGAGTAGTTACTATAATATCTGCTTTAAATCTTCTGTAAACAGTTTCTGTAATCTTTCCTGAACCTGCATCTACATCATTCATTAGTATTCTTTTGCTGTCAAGCATTTGGCATCTCTGTGATAGATATTATATATTTTAAGAAGGCAGGCACCGCAGCATGTAGCACGCTGATGCGGCCGCTCAAGTAAGCTGAAGTTTGACGGGAAGCCTGTGGCAGAAACTCAGAGAATGACAGGTCACAGCTGCTAATCAAAACAGGATAGACTTTTGGTGAATCAAACTCTAGTGTAAAGTTTTGTCCCCACTTAGACACAGGGCCATGGAGTCCTTAAGATGTCAAGATTAGACTCTATTACTCAAAGTGAGAGTATGAAATCATCAATGCCTCATGCACAGGGTTAGTGCTTATGTTATGTGATATTCCAGTAAACTTTTGGGCAACTGCAGATGATATTTGCACGAAGAAATAGTATTCATTTACTTATTCAACAATTTTATTCATGACCTTATTATTAGGCATCTACTGAATGCCGTGCTGTGTCATTCTGAAGTTGCCATACATTTATTCTCTCTTTTGAATCTTCTGATTTCTAAGCTTTGGAGAGGGAAATGACACTTCCACTGATCTTTAAATTCTTGTCATCTGATATAAAGTAAAATAATTGTGTTGTGTCACCCTAGGAAATCTTTGGGAACTCACAGCATATTGATGAAGGTTTCTTTTTAGTCTAGTGAGAAACATTTAGTAGTTTGTCTAAAGATGTCAACATCCCCTTGATTGTTAATTTGCTGTAGAACATTCTCAGTGAGATGCACCATTGTGCAAATGTCCAATATCTAGAGTCCTTACTCTCAATGAACTATTTACATGTGAAAAGTCAACATTCAGGATATTTTGATGGATATTAATAAAGTATCAAAGCAATTGTCCCATATAAGATATAACTTGACATTCTTGAAATAACTAATTTTAGGTATATCAATCAAGAAATAGATTTTGTACATTAATAAAGCATAAATTTGATATTAATATTTGTATAGTATATTGCACATAATACATTGTATTTCTTTAAAGAAAAACTTAAAATGATAAAGCAGACTTTATTTGTGGTGGAAAAATTACAAAAGTAGGTATAGAGATGACTCCAAAAGGATCTTGCAAAGGAAATGAGGGAATGAACTCATCTCCTTGCATGAAACATATGTGAAGGTTTAGTTTACACATGAGGATATGTCCTTAATGAACTCACTGAAATAAACATGTTTTTAATACACATTTCATTCAATGTTAAAATGTCATAGTAATAGTAACTGACAGTAGACAAAGTACAAAAATAAGTGGAAGAATTGTTTTTATAATAGAATGGGTTCAAGATTATCTTTATATTAACATCTCTTATATTTGTCCTGGTGTGTGTTTTCAAGAATGTGAAAGAAATGGGCTAAAGAAACTGGACAGTAGTGTATGACTTATATGTGACCTCCATTCCCTCTTGCAGAATGAGGTCTAATTATAATATAATATGAAATATATGTTTGTATGCACCCCGAATTCCAGCACAGAGCTCCTAAAAATCTTTGTAATTTCTTCAGTGATAGGTGCATTTTTTGTTAGAATATTTGGTTTTAGTTCTTGATTCTTGACAGAAGAGTTAGTAAGATCCTTGTAATTTGGTCAGAATGGTGAGTATATTTTTGTATGTTAATGAGATGACTGGTGACTGATGCCTTACAGTATGCTCCGTGAGATGACTTAGGATCTCTTGCAACTTCAGGATGAGGGCTGATCATCAGAAAACCCAAGGTATGGTTATCCTCTATCCCACAACCTCCCAGAATCTGAGTTAATCACTAACAGCCAATAATGCGATCACTCGTGCCTAGATAAGGAAACTCCCATTAAAGTCTAGGTTGTAGGGTTCCCAGAACTTCTGGGTGTTTCTCAAGGTACTAGGAGGTGTCATATCCAGAGAGGGCATGGAAATTGTCCTCCTCCATCCCACATCTTGTATTATGCTTCTCTCCCATTTGATTGTTCCTGCTTTGTATCATTTATGGTAAACAAGTAACAGTAAGCACACTCCTTTCCTGAGTTCTGTGAACTGCTCTAGCAAATTCCTGACACTAAGGAAGGGCTGTGGGAACACCCTACTTTAGCCAGGATGGATGGAAATGTGGGTACCCAAGACATGTAATTAGTTTCCAAACTGGGAAATCTTGTGGAAATGAGTCCTTAACTTGTGGGATCTGATGTTAACTCTGGTAGTCAATGAAGAATTGAACTGAACTGTAAGACACCCATCTGGTATCTGAAGAGTTAGAGAATTAATTATTGTTATGAAAGAAAAAAATTATAGTAATGCATTATGAAACAAAAAGGCACTGAATTCCTGGTTTGCACATTAAGAAATAATGTATTTTAATCAATAATAATACAATGTGTCAGATAATCTGGGAATAAATGGGTTTTTTATTATATGTAGTCTTAAATAGTCAAATACACAAGCTATGAAGCTAAAAAGAAGGTTCAAATCCTAATTCTTTCACCAATTTGACACATAAATTACCTTCTCAGACAGCTTTCTACTGATAAAATGGGTGCTGTAGAAAAGAAATGCCACCTTCCGCAAACCTCGTGTGTTCCGAATTGGTGATTTTGGAAAGTCATTGGATCATGGAGGTGCTATATTCATCAGTGAATTAACCCATTGGTAAGTTCATAGCTGAATGTACTGCTAGGAGGCAGGTCCCATTGAAAGGCATGTGTCACTGGGAACATGTCTTTGGAGGATGTACTGCATCTCTCTCTGTCTAGGTTTTCCAGCTCTCTGCTTCCTGACTGCCATGAATCAAACATCTTTCTTCTTCCAAGGCCCCTCCAACATGCTTTTTCTGCCTCAGGGTCAGCAGCCATACACTGAACTCTCTGAAGTCATGAGTCAAAATAAACCTCTCCTCTTAAAATTGTGAGCATCAGGTATTGTGCACCAGCTAAAGGCTTACTAATGCTGTTTCATTATAGGGGCTGGGTCAGTTAGGCTTCCAGCAGGAGTCAAATCCTGTAATTATTAGAACAACATAAGCTTAATATAGAGAATTATTAACTTTAACGGGACTGGAAGTAACAGAGGAACGGCTATTAAGCTGTGAAAAAACTTGACAGAGTGCAGTAATGGCAGTCCATAAGGAGGAGCTGTTATCTCAGGACTGTGACAGAGCACCCTGGGGAAATTCCAGTGAACCTTGCTTGTTGCAAGTTGGTTCAAGAAGGTACCAGACTGAACCATCCATAGAAAGATCCTTTAACACTGGCACTTGACTATGGAGTTGTCTCATAGTGCTGGGGACAAGTGTTGGCTATCAGGGCTGCTTGCTGGTAGGACACAAGTGCTAGAGAAAGTGTCCTCAATGCAGGCAACTGGTAGAGGAACACACCAGTCCCAGGAAGCGAAGCATCCCTCCCTACATCAGCATTGCTCTTTGAGTCTCTACTGACAGTTAGCCTTGTGCAGTTTCGCGAAAGAAAAATACTTAAAGGGCTTAGCTTTGTCTTTACAGAATAGAGAATGCAAGGAATGTTTGGAGCTGGAGACAATGAACTGATAAATAGTACAAGCACACTAATATCATGTGATGTATGGTACTGAATGTGTTTAACATACTAACACTTACCTTTTAGCACAGTGCATGGAATGTGATGAATGGTATATAAATATATGTTTGATATATCCCATTCTAATGTTATTATTAAATAAGCTGGGGCTCTAATTAATTAATCTATGTGATGAGAGAGTAGCTGTATCTATTTGCTGGAGTGCTCAAGAACAAAAATTCGGACAATTACTTATCTGACTCAAATAATTTAGTAAATGTACTCACCTGTGATTTTTTTTTTAAACCAGGGATTGAATTTACAACCTCACACCTGCCAGGCAGGCGCTTATGCCACTGAGCTAAATCTCTGGCCTGTGATTATTTTTAAAAAATAAGCATAATTCCTTAAAGTATAAAAGATCTTCTTTTTGCTACAAATGTAGCATAGGAAATTCCAAGCTTAGGGTTTTTTTTTATGTTTAAACAATGTATTTCCTAATTGATGAAGACACTTTTCCACTGAAACTTCATCACCTTCCTTTTGTATCAAGTAGGGTCTGTGTTGTCACCTCATTAATCTTCAGAGCTCTTGGGAAGTAGAGTATAGAATTATCCATCACATTTTATATTGCCTTTATTTCTAGTAATTGGTTTAATATCATGTTCTTAAAGCTAAGTTCCTGACCTTCTATTTCCCTTATTGCCAGCAATCAGCTAGCTATTTTGTCCTGACTCATAATATTTTGTTAACTTGGTGCATGGTATTTATGCTATTTCACTTATGCTTTTATACCAGTCAGAGTGATTTCAGCTCCCAGATCACTGATTTAAAGGTTAAACATTAGGGTTTTTTATTTATTCCATAGATCATGTCTCCACCTGCATTCCTTACTGTTCTCTAAATTCAGGCTGCATTTACTGTAACAGTTGACTCCCACATAACGTTTGTTTAGTGTCTCTCTGCAGAATTGGTCTTTTATGTGAAGTTGTATGTCTTGACCTCTCATTGAATTAGATTTACAACCTCCTACACTTTTTCCTTTTAATGATTTCTTTTGAACTTTACCTGTTTTCTAAAATTTCTTGTGGGCATATGTAATTACTGCTTTGGATTCAGTATGTCAATGGCCTATTCTTTTTATTCTAGGAAAGTTATTTTATTTGATATCATAGTTATATAGTATGAAATTTAGGAATTGCTCTCTGTTAATTATCTTGACCTATGAGGGTGATCATTAATCCCTGATATTTAGCTCAAGTCACTTGTACATAAACAGTTACTTGTGTGTGTGTGTGTGTATGTGTGTGTGTTTTAGGTGTCTACAATCAAGGAAAAGTTTTAAAAATTGAGATTAAAAATTGGGAGATACTAGTTCAAGGTACATAAGAAGTCAATTGATTACCTTTCCTACCATACAGTTTCAATATATTCCTATACTGTATGAAGAAATTATTAAATAGTCTTATCAAAGAACAGTAGATTTGAGAAAGGATTTGACACTTCATGTTTTACTTTGTCATAATATTATAGCTTATATCTCAATGTTCCCCCAAAGCCTCATGAATTCATAAGTGGGGCTTTTGGGAAGCGACTGGATCAAGAATGTGCGATACTAGATCACGGGTGTGTGATGCTGGACCAGTTCACCGATAGGTTCATAGTTAGGTGGGAGGTTGAGGTGAAACCTGGTGGGAAGAGGTGGCTGACTGTGCGCATGGCCTGAACAGGTGTAAATGGGTAACTCTCCTCTCTTGGAGGCTGCTGCTTTCTGCTTGATAGCCTGCTGTTTCTTATCTGCCTTGCCCCTCTGCCATGCTGCCCTGCCTTGGTGGCCAACTGCTATGGATTGAAACCTCTAAAAACCATGTTCTAAAATAAACCTTTTCTCCTTTAATTTATGAGTGCTGGGTATTTTGTCCCAGCAACAAGAAAGGAAATAAAATACATAATTTTTATTTACTATTTAAAAAATATATGGAGAGGAAAGTAACAGCAATACTAAATATCAGACACATTTCTGGGTCTGGAGTCTGGAATTTTGTAGTGTGTAATTTGAAACTTTTTGGGTAGTTTCCACAGTCGTTTTCACTAAGGCACTTAGTCTTCACCAGTCTACTAGAGACGTAAGGAATCTCTGCTTATGTCTAGAGACTTGAGGAATCTCTTCAGGAAGCTTCAGAGCCAAATACACATTTGTGTTCTAGAACTTGTCCTACCTTCATTGCCTTTTGCTTTTCTTCCCTGAAACACTTTTCTACACTCCCTGGTTACTTCTTGAATTCCCAATTATACTTTCCATGTACCTCAGTCTTTCCCTTTCTTTAAAACTGTCTCTTTTTCTTTACTGACTCTCTCTGAAGCTCTTATATAGCTTATTGTTCTTATTGTTGGATTTAGTCACTTTATAGATGATGTTTATGGCCTGTACTTGTATGCTCTTCGGTGTCATTTCAGGTAGTAACAGATATACGTGCTTGAATGTCTCAAATGAAAATGGTAGGTAAGCATTTACTGTGGTTCATAGTAGTTTGTCAGTAACCTTTTCAAGGCTCCTGGTCTTAATCAGTTTTTAAATGTGAGGAATCTCTATTTATTCAGGCACATTTATACCCAGGTGTAATTGTGTATTTATTATTTCAGAATTAATTATCCTGCCACTATTGTCTTTTGCTTTTCAGATCATTAAAACAAATATTGTTTGGGTTTGTAACTAACACCTGTTACTTACCAGGTGCTGTTTTAATTTTGGGACAGAAAACAGTAAGTTGAAGAAGGCATTCCTCATAGAATTCTGCTTAGCAGTTAGACAGATATGCAAATAATTATTAGAAATAGTAGAGTCCAGTCTAGACCAGTGCTTTGGCAAGTGGGAGCTTTGCATTGCAGATCATGAAAGATTGGAAAAAGATCTAACATTTTGGTTGAATCTTGATATATAGAGACAAGAAATGAATTTTAGCCAGATATAAATGGTATGTGAAGATATTTACTGCCTCAAAGGCAATATCTCAAATATAGCAAACTGAATCATTTCTAGAACTATAAATTAATGATTTTAGTCTTTATGAGTGTGAAACCTAAATGCCAGGACACAGTGACCCTGGTTTCACATATCGGAAAACCCCAGATATCCTTATATGAAACTGTCTTGATCCTAAATGGGTACAGTGGCAAGACTCTTACAGGTACACAGTTTCCTGACAGTGGAATGAGCTCATGTAGATTAAGCTATTATATCTTCAGGCAAACACAATAAATGTCTCCTTTCTAACATTTTGTAAGGATTAACACTAACAAGTAAAGCGTATTTTAATGTCAAAATATTTTCAGAGACCTGTTAAGATCAAATTGATTTTCAAAGCTTTTAATCACAAGTAAAATTGGAGTAAGGTTTTATTTTTTAAAGTAAACATTGTAACAACTCTTGGAACTGTAGTATAGGCTCTTCATAAATGCCATAAATGCAAGTGGGAATTTGAGGCATGCTGCTGTTCCTAAACAACTTTTCATAAGGCACTCCTGCTACAATGTTTGTAAATGCATCTTTGTGTGTAAATGCTAGATCAGACTGAATGATGAATTTAAAACAAGCGGGTGCACTCATGATGGCCCAAATTAAGCCTTGTTCTAAAGTTGCTATAGCAACATTATCTGTACCAAATGTCCTGCTCTAAAAAATAATTGGAAACATTTCCTGTTATTTAGGGAGAATAATAAAATCACCATTAATTTTTTGCATCCTACTGCACAAAATATGTTATTGTTATGCAAGTCATTTTAAAAATTATCAAACATGAATAAGTATAGGTATTATTACATAATTACATAATAGCAAAGTCAAAATTAGGAAAAATGAGTCATCCAGACATAGTATGATATACCTAGGAATTAAAGAAAATATTTGAATAAATACACTTTTCTTCTTTGCTAAAACTTAACAGTAGAAAGCCATGAATAGCTTTTGGGGGGATTTTGTACATACGTATTGATTACCTATTGGATAATGAGGAAATTTCTTTCATATTCAGAGAGTATTGAGAAATAGTTTGTTATGATTTTGATCTAAAATACCTCCTAAAAGTCACATTTGGAGGTGGAACATGGTTAAAAGTTGGAAGTCACTGAAAGAGGGGTGACTTCTAGGGTATACTCTCATTATTAACTCTTCCCTTCTATCTCTGCATCCTGGTTGTCATGTAGCGAATAGTTTTCCTCCACCATGCCATTCTGTCATCTTACTTTTGCCTAGAAGCCAGTCATGGACTAAATCCATTGAAGTCGGGTGCCAAAATAAACTTCTCCACCTTTAAGTTCTAGGTTTTAAGCATTTTTTCCTAGTGATAAAAAGGCGAATAGTACAGGAAATTGGTACCAGAAATAAGATCATTACCGCAACTGCTCCTGACCCTGCAGAACTGGTTTGCAGGAGGAGTTTGGAAAGATTTGAAAAGGTGGGCTAGTGAACCCTTAGAATGTCATGAGCAGTGCTTGAGGCACCAACTATAGTTACTCTGTTATTATTTTGTTATTAAATTTTATTTTAGTTTTTCATAAAAAAAGAATGCAGAAGGCCACAATGCTCATAAAAATGTGGATAGTAAAGGCCAGGTGCAGGAGGTTACAGTTGGGAATAAAGATGCCACTGGTGTCAGATTAGAGGCCATGTGTGTTATGCACTGGCAGAAAATTCATTTTGCCCATGTCCTAAAACTTTGCAGAAGACTGAGACTGAAGGTAGCAGGTTAATTAATCTGGCAGAAGAAGTTTCAAGGAAGCTCAGGATTCAGGCTATGGTGAGGGCTGCTGATGTCTTTTAGGCAGATATAAAGTGAGAATCAGGAGTGAATGCTAGAGCTGAATAATCTGGAAAGTTTGTGATTTCGTCAGGAAAGAAGTGCCTGCATAGTTGGAGCAAAGAAGAAGATGGTTACTGAATAGATTAGCATTACAAAGAAGCCAAATAATTTGTATAGAGACAAGAAAGATGCCTTGAGAGTATTTCAGAAATCAGCAAAATTCTACTCACTCCAGGCTCAAGGGTGCAAAAATAAAAATCTTTCTTATGCAAAAAGACTCCCTGGGAGCCCTGCTCAAGAAGACTCTCCTAGAGAAATGTATCCCAGAGTTCAGCCATCCAGGCACTCAGAGGCCACTGCAGCTATAGCCCAAGAGGTCTCAGCTACTGTTCAAGTTTGTGGCCAATCTTGATGTCATCTATGTGGTACTGGATTTTCAGGCATGCAGAATGCAATAGTTATGGGAGTCATGGAGGCTTCCACCCAGATTTCAGAAGGCCTGGGAGCCAGGCCAAAATGTATGATGGGATGACATTTCCTTGCCAGAAGCTCATGAGGGGGGAGTTGCATGAAGTTTTGACAGTGATGCTGAAGGTGTAGTGGAGACCCTAGGCAGTTGTAGAGGCCAAAAACATGGAAAATCTGCTGAAAAAAACTGCAGGCAGTGAACTGAGGCAGCCCAAGAGAGATGCTATGAAAACAGCAATTGATAATCCAGTTGTGGGGCCACTCAAGCCTTTTGGAATTCATATCTCACCATGCCTTGCTCCAGGTACAGCAAATGGAGCTTCAAGATTTAATATTTGGCCTGGTGGATCTTGATCTTGCTTTGGTTTTGTTCCTTTCTATTCCCCTATTTCTTTCTTTTGGAATTGAAATATTTATCCTGCATCATTGTGTGCTGGAACTGTTAAACTTTCCATTTGATTTTTATAGGTGCTCACAGCTAAGAGTTACCTTGAATTGCAGAGAAGACTTTGGGCTTCGATTTTCAGTAATGCTGGAACTGTTGACTTTGGTAACTCTTAGAGATAGACTAAATTCATTTTGCATAATGAAATGGGCATAAGCCTTTTGGGGGTCTGGGGTGAGATGTTATGGTTTAGTTCTAAAATGTCTCCCGAATTCCCACATTCAGATGTGCAGCTTGGTTGGAATGGGTGGTTCATTTGGAGCATGTCAGAAAGTGTATTCTTGTCCCCTGCTCCTCTCTTCTCCCTGCTTCCCAGCCACTGTGATGTGAACAGCTTTCCACTGCACCAGACCCATCCACTATATCATCTCAGTTTAGTATGCTGACCAGGAACTGAAGATTTTGTAACTGTGAGTCAAAACAAACCTCTCCCTTTAAATTGTGGGTGTTATGTATTATATTTCTGTGACCAGAAAGTTGAGTAGCACATAGCTAAAATCATCAGGTTATTGATAGGATAGTAAAAACTAAACTCAACATGAAAACACTTGACATTGCAGAGATGTCTAAATTTTTTGTGAACATGACTCAACACAATAGACCATACCTTGAAAATATGACTGCAACAGCTGTATGATGTACTAAAACTCCAAATTCAAATGCATTTCTTCCTGAAAAATGTTTAGATTCAAATCTATCAAAATGGTTTTCATAAGAAATTATTAAGGAGTACTGTAACCCTCGGGAAAAGTAAAAACTCACAGAAACTGGAAGAAAAAAGAAAACCTCTACAAACACTACAATATTTATTGGCTAGTAACTCTATAGTTTTATTTAACATTTCAATACCTCTTTTTTTTTAATTTTGTAAAGATAGGTTCTCTCAAAGTGATTTTAATTCTAAAGTGCCATTTCATGCCTCATTATCTCTGAGTGGGTGTTTCGGTTTATACTTGGCCCTCAGCTTCGTTTGTGAGTCATGGGTGTTTCAGTGAAGTATATTTTTCTAGACATTTGAGTGAGGTGAATAATACTTTTCTATCTATATTAATTAGACTTGCCTATTTAACAACACTGAAAATGAAAGTGCCATATTATAGCAAACAAGAAGAAAAATATATCTGAGCTGAAACGTTTTGGAGAATGCTTCAATGAATGCATCTGTTCTGCATTTCTTTTGTTGCTCTCCTCTCTTATTCAGTTCCCATTGCTTTTTCCACCAGGTATCATTCAAATTAAATATCATGGCATAACTCAAAGCAAGCATGAGTAAAAAAGATTCCCAATTATTTAGTTTTTCATTTGAAACAACTTTAGATGCTAGGAGGTTACAGTCAGCTATTCCTGTCTCATCTCTTGTGATAAATGCTGACCTTGAATTTGAAGGTTATATAGCTGTGTGATACATATATATCACATTTGCCATCGCCCAAAGAAACTGAAATTTGGCATGAAAACTGGGAGAAGATAGATTTGAATTAAATTTTTCCATAAAAAGGCCATGTTGTGACTGTTTGATATTAATTTCATCACAACTGTAATTAAGCTTTTTTATTCATCTGCTTCAGTAATTAAGCTTATTCTCTAGCTGTGTGTTCTGGTCAGAGATGGTCATCCTTAAGTTTCTGTGAATACTCATACTATGCAAAGCTCCAAGAAGCCTCTCTCAAGCAATGCCAACTGTGTTATCCCTCCCTGTCTACAGTTTCGTGCTTTAAGTGAAACATTAGTCTCACAGAGTATCAAAGAGCTTTAGTTCTAGAGTTAAGTTCAAAGCCACTTCAAATCTTGGCACAGATGCTTAGAAAAGCAAGTTGAAGAAATCAATTATTGAGGGTCGGATACTGGAGTAGGTGCTAGGCGCTAAGGTGCAGCACTGGCAAGATAGACAAATAATTTATTCTCCCTGTGTTTGCACTGGGGGACATGGAGACAATTGAAAATATTGTAGATTGTGGGAAGTTCTGTAACAGAACTAAGTGAAGTAGTGTTGAGGGGAATGAGGGACTACCTGCCTCCACTGTTCAGGACTCAGGAAAATGCCTGACACGTGGATGACACTTGAGTTGAGTGCTGAAGACTGGGAAGAAGTCAGTCATGCTAGAGCCAGAGGAAAAGGGGTAAGCTTACCAGACAGAAAAGCAGGAACTGTCCTAAGTAGGAAATAACCTTCGTGAAGAGGAAAGAATGATAGTGTGGCCAGAAAATGGTGGTGGGGTGAGAAAACAGGGAGCAAGAACTGTTCTTGGTAACACTGAAGTCTGGTAAAGGAATTTTTTTTGTGTGTGTTAAAATGGAGATAAAAATTTATCCATAAAGTTTTGGAAAGTTGAACTGGATCTAAATATTTAATTATTATGAAATGTTACCTAAAATCTCAATGTATTATGTATGCAGATATATCATACATGAAGACATACCTAATTATTAAAAAGCAAGTATCTTGACTCACAAATTGCAGCCCCATTAGCACATGGATATACTGGTGATGGCAAGAACAAGAAGACTACAGAGTCCCTTAGTGTCCTATCAGGTCACAGAGGCACTAGGAGAGTGACTTCTGTCTTTCTACCTCTACAGATTCCTCCACATACTGACACTAACACAATGGATAAGAGAGCAACTATAGATTTTTGAGTATGGAACACAGAGGAAAAGTCAGGAATAATATTGAAAATTTGGTCATCATCAGCATGTAGATGCCTGCACTTCAGGAGACATCACCTAAGGAGAGGGTATGGATAGAACAAAGGCCTCAAAGGGAGCTGTCTAACTTAACATTTAATTGTAAGTCAAAATAAAGGGACAGGTATTATCAAAGGAGGCTGATTCGGACCAGCAAGGATCTTAGAAAATCAGGAGCAAAGTGAAAAACTACATATAACAGGAAGACACAGGAAACTGAGGATGACTGAAACATTTGCTGGCAACATGAAGATCCTCGCAGACCTTGACAAGAACCATTTTGACAGAAAGGTGAAGATAAGTAGGTTGGAATGGGTGAAGGAATGTGTGAGAAATGAGGAAGTGGAGTTGGGGAGTGTAGTCAACTTGATAGTGAGGTTTGCTGCAAAGCAACTTATGGAGAAAAGGTGGCGGCTAGAAAAAGATGAGATTCAAATTTTTAAAAATTAATGTAAGTGTATTAGGTACAGTATATATTTTTAAAAGGTTTCATATCCATTTTCTCATGTGTCAAGGAGACAACATGAACAATAATATTTCACCTTGCTGCTGTGAGAACTAAGAGGTATTACACTATTCTGGGACTAGCATTATATTGGTGCTTTGTACGTTCTTAGTGTCTGATCATCGTTATCACTGCAGAGTTCTGTGATACTCAGTACGTTCACCTCCATGAGTTTTCCTTTTCATTTTTCACTGCCCCAGATTTAAGTCATCTTTAAGCAATTTACTATGAAAGTAGAGTTTGAAGAAGACAGCAAATGGTAATTTGCTAATAAACAAGTATTTAATAATGTGTACTAAGGTCTGTATTAGGTATTGTGATATACATATGCATATGGCCTACACAAGTTTAAGATACTGAAGACCAACATGAGGTTGCATAGTTCTTTAGAAGAACTCACAAAACTCCAACAGCTGTTATACTCATAGCTATTCATGTGAAAGGATACAGATTAAAACTGGCTAGTGGCTGAGAGACATCAAGGCACAGAGCTTGCAATTGTCCTCTCCCAGTGTGGTCCAGTGTGGTCAGATGGATGATACCTATTTCTCCTAGCAACTCTATGTGCAAAATAAGCCTGCCATATTGCCCACCAGGGAAGCTGCTGGGGTTCTGGTATCTGGAGTCTTTATTGTAGCCCAGTCACACACATGTGGCTTATGAGTCTCTACAGGGATTGACATTTTGTGCTCCAAGGGCCAACCAAATGTCTCATTGTTAGCATGGACTCTCAGCAAGGCCCCAGGACACAGGTAAACAAGGACACTCTAATCATGAAAGACATTCCAAGGGCTTAGGGTTAACCCCCAGAGGTCAAGGATGAAGGCCAAATCTCCTTTTGACAAAATTAATCCTTCACTTTACAATTTATAATTTAATTGAGCAGAGAATATATAAACACATCAAAGTTCAATAATACATGATATAACCATTTGTGTTTAAAATGTCATAAATGCTAGGCCATATTTATATAATAAGTAGCTTAAGTAGTGCTTATAATAGATACTCTGAAAAAGACTCAGTGACAAGGGAAAGTTTTATGGAAAAAGTCCTGTGTGAACTGAACCTTGAGGAATTAACTATGTATGAACTGGTTGAAAGGAAGGTAAAGGAATTTTTACAGGGTGAATGGAAGAAGGCAAGATATGAATGGTATACCTGGAGGATCAGATAAGGTAAAGGAATAAAGTGACAGAGTAGAAAGCTAGTGTATTAGTGTCCTAGGGTTACCATAAGAAATTATGGAAAACTGAATGGCTTAGAAAATTATAAACTTAATCTATTTCTAGAGGCCTGAAGTCTAGAATCAAAGTGTTAGTGCTACTTAGTGTATTGTCCAGAGCGTTAAACTGAATTTCTAGCTGCCCTAATTTTGTTTATCACCCAATGGGTGTCTAAAGGCCAGAAGTCCCTCTTCAGTTAGACTTGCCCAAACTGGTTGGATCTAAGATGACTGTCAGAGTGACCACCAGAGAACCTCTAGCTTCATTATAATTCCATTTGCCTGCCAAAAGTCACACCCCACCACCATGAGAGTTAACAATGCAATGATGCCTGGGAAAAACTATAAAAGAGAAAAGAGGCATTGCCTGAATTCTCGGAATATCTCTGCCCATTCTCAGAAACAGTTATGAATATTCCTCACCTTTATTAGCCTAGCCCTTCCCCACATTTCTTTTATACTATGTCTGTATATTTTCCTAGTCTCTACAGGCTGAGAAACTGATTTGTAAGCCTACCTTCCTGCTCCTCCTATTCTTTAGCCAGAAGTACTCATCCTTCATTGTTCAGTTGGTGCAGGGAAAAAGGATGCAGTTTGAGACAGAAATTGGCAACATCAAGATGGCCGGTTCTTTTTGGAGACTGAGGAGAAACCATCCCAGCCTTATCTCTTGGCTTCTGATGGGTGCTTGTGATTCTTCGTGCCCCTTGTCATGCAGAGGGGTCTTCCTGATATCCACCTTCATCATTTTCCTTTGGAGCTGTGTGTTCGTGGTTCTAATTTCCCTTCTTGTAAGGACATCAGTCATTGCATAGAACTACCTAATGAAGTCCGACCTCTGACTTAATCTTAATGTCTACGAAGGCCTTACTTCCAAATAAGGTCATGTTCTGAAGTTTTGAGTAGATAGGAATTCTGGAGGGCCAACCCATTCCACCAAGAATACGTAGTTTGTGAAAAAATGTGTTCTGATGCAGGCTTCAGTTCTACAGAGAATGGATGCAAAGGCATAAATAACGCTTGGCTTCCGCATCTTTCAAATAGCTCCCTAAACAGATTCTTTGACATCTATTCAATGACTCTTCTCAAATATGAGAATATTTTTTTTTTTTTTTTGGCTGCTGAGTTCAATACCCTTCCAGGTAGAATTTATGTAGAATGCAGGTGCAGTAGTGGTATAAAGGCTGGTGGTATGTGGGTGGTTAGGAATATACTGAAGTGATCTCCAAATTATAACTACCCAGCTTACTATGCACTCCCCACTCCTTCCACACCTGAGCCTACTTGATTGTTACGGAGCTGTGGCGAAAACATAACATTAAATTAAAATATAATGCATCAAAGGTACATATTTGCTTCTAAAAGAATAAGCAACAACAATCCAGGTAAAACAAGGACAACCTGGTAATTCAGGGAGCATAGGACTCTGCCTTTGTGCTGTGTTTTCCAGAGAAGGACAGAAGAGACACAGTGGAGCGAGCTAGGAAGGAGAGGTCCTGGGAGAAAGAGTGCTTCTCCGATTATTCCATCTGGATATTCAATTTTATTTGCCTGTGATTTCTATCAATAAAAAACTTTTCCCTCAAAGTTTACTTTGTTGAACTACCATTTGTCAGTAAGTGTGGTGTTTGTTGAAAAAGTTACCCTGGTCCACTGAATCACATTGTCTATGGGAAGAGCCTGGAAATCTGCATTTCTCACAAATTTGTCAAGTGAAACTCAGGTGAAGTAATGTTGGAGAAACACTTCAGTTGACTTTGGTGTGAATTTAAAGTGCATGTATTTTTAGGGAGTTTAAAGAGTTACTCCTCCACAAAGCAGTTTCATTAACAAACTAAAGACTGTAGTTTTGAAGGGTGGGGGTTCCTGAGCCAGGAATTATTGGGGTCTAGGTCACTTACAGTCAGGATTCCATTTGAGGCAGAAGGCGGTTACAGAGGCCTTATTGGTAGATGGAGGAGAACTAGGATGTGGTTGGAGAGATGGGTTGGAGCGGGAGAGAACAGCACCATCTAAGAGAATCTTTGCCTAAATAACAACTTTATATAAAGCTAGCTTTGTGCCCAAGAACGGATCATTTCCTGTCCTCCTCTCCCTTCTTCCAGCTGCTGGCATTCACACACTGGGTATTAATGGTTAGGCTTCTGCGAGCTAATCTGGGAATGCAATTGTCACTTGCAATGCCATTTCCAGAGGAACAAAGTCTCTTTGCTTATAAAATGCCTTTCAGAGAAATTTGGGGGACACATCTTTTCAGCATATTTTTGCTCTTTGAAATCTGAGACTGGGCTCAGAAAGACTTTAGCACTTTACTAAAACTTTGGAACTAACTTCTAGTCATTTTGAGAAGGTGAAACTTACTTCTAGCTACTCAACATTTCATAAGAATGACAGTAGTTTTTGAATGGACATGTCAAAACAGTCTCTGAAGAGGATGTCTGTGTTGCTTCCCGGTAAAGCTGACCAGTATAAATTTTTAGAAAAAGTATTAATGTCATTTTCAGGATGTTGGTAGTCACTGGGAAGAAAGGATAGGGTATTTGAACTTTGAGTATGGTTAGAAAAACTATATTTTGTATTTCCCTCTTGAGTGTCACAAAGAACAATAGTAATTGGAAAGATGAAGTGTACTGTATATGAAAATATATTCTGTTTCTCAATCTTGTTAGATAATTGATCAGGTTGTGGGACAACAGTGATTTTTCTCCCTATGCTAATGAATGCCCTTTCCCCGGTATTCTGAAGGAATCGAATGCAAAGCAAATGAGAAAGACAACTTTACAAAACCTGTATCTTTGTCATAAATTTATTACATTTCTCTAATAAGAACTAGTTCTCACTTGACTGAGAATTTCAGAAGATCTTCCTTTCTTAGGGAAAAGAGAAAAATCTTGATATGCACTCTGAACCTGTGATGTTTTACTTATTAGGAAACCTAGTATATTTGCATTTGATCAGTTTGAACTCTCATTTTCTAGTCTAGAGTAAAAGAAGAGTCAACTAGACCAGTATTTAAAAGAGATGTGGTGGTTGTTGTTAAAATCAATATTTCCCCAGGATTATAAGTCTTATCAGTAAACTTGTCCATGCTTTTTCTTTACATCTGATGATTTCTGGTGTTCTGGTTTTGAGCATTACTATGTCAAATATGCTGAGGTTTTCACTAACAAACTCTGTTCAAATTCTAGGACAAAGGCTTCACTTTCACAAGATAGCAACATCTGCTAACAAGTGCACAGATTATAGAGTGACTGGGATGAGTCAGGAGCTCAACTTCTGGGTTCCTTACATTGTAGTCAGGGATTGCAAGGAGAATAAGACAATATGAGGCACATAATTTATAATATTATCATATAATGGTCACCCAAAGAGTTAAATACAAGAAGTGCAGAAAATCTGTCCACCCACTAAAGACCTAGAGAATCCAGCTGAGGGCCTGGATCCCATGGCGATATCCTGTATGAGTTCAGCTGAAAACCTAGAGCCCGTGACAGTGCCTCCCACGAATGCAACTAGAGGCTTAGAGCCCATGACAATGACTCCCAAGTTTGTTTCATGGATCTGCACTGGGCAGGTCCAAAGGTCAGCGGTGGAAGCTAGAAATTCGGTGCCAGCGGGATGAAGGTTCTGTTCAGTAGGCTGAGGGTTCTGCACTGGAGCCAGGAAGCGATGCTCAAAATAAGGACCAGGGCTCCCTCAAAAAGTACCACAGCCATCCTCAGTGACAATGAGATCCTGAGCTTCTCCAATGATGAGAACATCTGAGTACATATCTGGATGCCAGTGTGACAAGCTTCTCCTGGAGATTGAAGAGCACACCGTCTTCCCCCTCCAGAGCCAGGAAGCAGTAAAGTCCAGAGCTCCCCCAGAGTGAACCACAGCCATCCTCAATGACAACAAGGTTCTGGGCTTCTCTGTTGATGAGAACAGCCAAGTTCATATCAGGAAAGAAGTTCTACCAGAGAACCAATGGCAATAGGAGAACCAACAACACCACTTCTTCCTCTACAGTTCTTTTTATGTTGGTAACAGTTCTCAGGTGGGCCATCTACACTCAGCACCATGCTGATTCAGTTCAGGTGGTGTTGCAAGTTTCCCACCAGTTATCAATCCACCACAACCACCTTTCTGGCTGAGAGTTTTGGAGCAAGTAACTTCTCCAGGTGTCCTCCTCTGTATGATCAGCATTGCTGTTAAAACTTAACAAAGCACTTTCTAAAATATGCCTGCTACACAAGAGTCATTTAATAAATACTTGTTCTTTCCCCCATTTCTCGTCTCTGAGTCTCTCAAATTAAAATCCCAGCTGCCATGGACACACACACATTCTGAGAACTGCAAATCCCCCAGGATTGTTTGGAGCTGAGGCTGAGAGAAATGAGGACCCCACAGTAAAACTTGTCAGCTGGGCAACAGAAATCATTATTTGATCATTAATGATTTAACGCACAGATTAAATAAACAAACCAGTATTTACTGAGGGCAGATGCCACCACAGCATTTTTACTAATCTATTTTATTTCTGTATCAACCTTGTGAAATGAAATCAGTAATCATTTGTAGGGGGGAAACAAGTTCAGAAATCTGCGGAAATTTTCCTAGGGCAACATACAGGATATAGCAGAGCAGGAACCTCACCTGGCTTTACTGTTTGATGCAGAGACTCATAATGTTGCATGTTGCGTTTCAGTCATCTGTTCTTCATACCAACAGAATGGCAAGGATTGACCCTTCAGACCGATGAGTCATCTGTCAGTCTATGGCAAACACAGAAACCTGAAGGCATTAGAATAGAGGATGAACAACATTGACTTTAGAGTCAGACAGCCTGGCCACTTGCTTTCTATGTGTCACTGGGCAAATTAAACTTCTTAAGCTTTACTTTCTTTTGATCAAAAACAAGGATAATAATGGCATCCACTTCATAGAGAGGCATAAGGATTACTTCAAATAATGCTTGTAAAACACTGTATAGTTCCTGGTCCATAATTATAAATTTATTGTTAGTTTTAATAAGACACTGCAGTCCCAAAGTATTTCAGGAAGCCTGAATTAAAGACTTCTTGCATTAGAATCCCTGGAGATCTTGTTAAATAAGAAGGTTCCTAGGCCCAACTCAACACCTAATGAATGAGAAAATTGGGGCAGCAGAGGTGGGAATGTGCTTTTTTAACAAGTTATATAACATAGTGCAAGTTGGCTACTGACACTCTTCATCATTCATTTACTGTTCTGGTAGCCATACCCTACTTTCCAGTTGGAGAATTATGTCCCACACCCACACATTCTTGCTTTGGGCAAAGCACCTAACCTATCATTTGTGCTGATTGGCATTTCCTTGGTCACAGAGACAGATCAATCTGTCCTAACTAATGCTGGTATGATGCAATTAGGCTTCTGTTAAGATGTTAAGAAAAAGGCAGGCACTCTCCTGCTGGGTATGGGACTGGAAAGATGTAGTCCTAGGAATGCTGGCAGCAATCTTGTGACCATGAGGTGGGGTAACTATCTTAGAGTAGACTCAGAATCAGAGCCCAAAGGAGAGACAGAAGAGTCTCATACTGATGGTGACCTTTGAACTGTGATCTAACCTCATGTAAAACCAGACTGACTCCAACAGTTTCCAGTTATTCAACCAACACATCTTGTTGGTCAGACCATTTCAGATGACATGTGGCTAAAAGCCCTAATAAATCAGATAATATGTGCAATTGCTTAATTTCTTTTACTCTTTTTTTTTTCTTCAGTACTGAGCATTAAACTTGGGGCCTTCTTACTGATCTGCATCCCCATCCCTTTAATTTTGTTTTGTTTTGTCTTGTTTTTCTACACAGTGTCTTGTTACATTGCCCCGGATGGGCTTGAATTTGAAATATTCCTGCATCAGCCTCCCAGAATGTTGGCGTTAAAGTGTGAATCAGGCCTGGCCTAATATGTGTAATGTATTTATCAGCTGCACTTCAGTGAGGTCTTCATTCTATACCTCTGTCTACCTTGACACATTGAGATGGACAACACGAGCACCTTTAGGATTCCTTCTGCCTAGGCTAGAGGCAGGTGAGCTGCCCTCATAGATTGCTTTCTCTCAGCTAAACCCTGAATTTGTCCTTCTTGGACATGCAAAATAAATCTAAGAACATTCTGTCTAATTTTGTGCTTTGGCTAAAGCTTAGTTCTGCTAGTCAGAGGTAAAAATTCAAATATCTAAAGGTAATAGGTAGGAAAAGTGAATACGTAAAACAGGTTGGGCATTAAAAATACTCCAGGTGTTTCTATGTCCAAAGAAAACATCTAGGTAAACATGAAGTTAAACACCCAGTGTCAGTGTTAACAAGGCAATAGGCCGGGAGAGGGAATAGGATATTGGAGAGTATCTGCCTCTTTTAAAGGGAGCATGGATCACATGGTGCTAGCTAAAGTCACCATGCAACAATTCAGTCCTAGTATAACCAGAGTCATCAGGCATCCTGAATTTTATATGGAATCTTCTGAATAATAACAAGTCATTTGATTTTTAAAACATGCATTTCAGGCTGACAAAGTAAGGGCCAATTCTACATGCGAGGCATCCTGTGATTTCTTTAGGAGATTTGCGGAAGATGGTAAAGGAGAGAGTTTCTGGAGTGGGCGGAGGGAGATTAACAAGTCGGGAGTGGTTCCGGGTCCATCTGCAGACACGTGGAAGAGAACACGCCAAGCAGAGTAGAAATTTCTTGACGCCATCCAGCTCGGTAGCTGGCATTTGAGCATCTCAGGCACACATTGTGCTCATAACTCATGTACAATCATCTTCCTCTCAGGAGGCAAGACGCTTTTATGTCCTGCCAGAAATTATTTCTTAATACAAACAGTCACTGCTCACTTGCTTCCTTTTTCCTTTGAAAAGCTGGTAGGGAGTCTGGCTTTTTCCTCTCTAGGAGATGTAGCTGGGCCAGAAATCTGACCTCAGATAAGTATGGAACTGAAGGAACAATCTGAAGGAGATCACTCAATAGTCAATTTGGTTAACAAATTATGCTTTTGAAATACTTTTATCATAGACTCATCTTAATGGTTGTAATCTCTTCCTATTTAGCACACATTAATTCCGCATTTAGATATCCAGATACCTGAGTAAGGCACAGAGGTCCACTGATTAAAAAAAAAAAAAGTTAAAAAATTTTTCTTTCCAGTTCATTTCTGAAAGGCTGAAAAACTTGTGACAATTGGCACCACATGGCCTTTTCCTTCTGAGTATTTGTATTTACATGCTAACATGAACATCCATGACAGACAAGAAAGGAAAAAGATCCTGAGAAGGTTAACATGAAACTTCCAGGAAGCTATGCAGTGACCCCTTTTTCTTCCTTCTTAATGATGAAATACAGAAACTTATCTCATGGTTGCCTGCCTCCTGATAGTAATGATAGTTCTTTCCCACTCTACCATTCTCCTACATATACACAAACGTATTCAGGACTCTGGGCTGTTGCTCTAATATAGGCTATTGCATTTCCTTTTATCTCAGTAAAATCAAAATTGAATAAGCGGCGAACAATTACTTTTCAGGTGATCAAAAATGTACCTGCTATTTTCTTGACTAGCTACACTGGGTACTGAGAGTAGGGTTCTTTAAAAACTCAAGGTGTAAGGTAGATGAGGCTGGAACTAAGAGAGTTCATTTTATTGGCCAGGCAATAATCCTTATTCACCAAATTCTAATTCTTCTTTCATTTCAAGTACACGAAAGTCTCTACTTCTTAGCATTTTGTGGTAAGCCAGGGTCATGTAACTATTTCTTAGGAAAGAAATACAGCTCAGAGTACATAGCATATGCATAGTATGAAGCCTTTGTGTACTTTCTTCTTTTGAAAAAAGGACCACTCATCCCAGACAGAGCAAGTCAGACAGAACAAGTGTGGTTGGAAGAGCTGTCGTCAGTCGGGGCTTCTGAGTGTCCATATGGACACTCCTTGCTCTCAAATTGAACATATTACACTGGGCAAAAAATATGGGTTAGTTATGTTAAAACTAGGAGATTTCAGAGTGAATTTTTAGTGTAGCATATCAGTATCTATCATGGCTAATAATAAGATACTGAGAGGCGAAGAGGAAAGACAAATTGAAAGCAGGAAGGCAACTAATGGTAAACTCTCCTTTCTTCCTTCTGTCCTCATGCCTTCCTTTAATCTGTGTTCCCCGTACTCATACAAAAAAAAAAAAAAATGCACCCATTCTGTCAATTTTCAGTTCTATATTCGCACATATGCCAACTTTATAAAATGAGAATAACTGGCAAAATATGTAAAGTACAGAGCTTAGTCTTGTGCATAATTTAACTTTTAAAAATTTTTATGTATTCAAATGCATTCATGAAGGGAGACATTAGCATGAAAAGCAGATGAGAAGTTGGTTTTCGATTCTAGTTGGTTTTCCATTCTCCTTGTCATATTGGACTTTGCCAAACATTCCTATCGGGGCACATCTCATCTACCTCTCCTCTCCCAGAGATTTCCAGGTACATGGGGACCCTGTCTACCCTGTTAAAATCTACAGGTAAAAAACCTTGACTCAAATTAATTCACCAATTGATTCTTCAACTCTCATTTTCTATTCAGCAGGTTGCTTGGGCTGTATTTACCTTCAAGGGAGTTCCCAGGAAAAGGGAATAGACACAAATAACCCTTGAAGGGAAAAGCATTGCTGCAGACATCAGCATAAGAGCTGGGATTAGGAGAAGCAAACACAAAGACAGTATTAGTCTTGAGATGCCAAGGAAAGATTTCCTGCGAAGGATTGGAGATTTTGCTTTTTCAAAGATTGCCTTGGAGGTGCTGTAGTGGATATCTGTAATGGAAAGAGGGAAAGTTAGGGGCAGAGAACTGTGCTGAGCCATAGGCAATGGGGTCTGAACTCAGGTCAGTCAGTCAGGAGGACAGAGGCCTAGGGACATGTGACAGAGCTCTTAAGGCTACGCATTGCTTTGGATTTAAGAATGGAGGAGAGGGAATAGTCTAGGAATATTCTGGACTGAAGTCAGCACATTTTTTTCTACAATGGGCCACCTAGTAAATAGTTTAGACTTTGTGGGTCACATAAGGTATCTATTGTAGAGTCTTCTTTGTTTCTCCTGCTCTTTAAAATGTAAAAGTCATTCTTTGTTTAAGGTATTGATCTAACCATAGAAAGCTTGCAGTAGTATAGCATAGTAAAGGGAGGTGTTTTCACCTTCCAGTCTTGGAGGTTCAAGGAGGCGTTGACATCGGCTCACTTCTTGTCTGTGTCTCCTCATGAAGGATATATATATATATATATATATATATATATATATATGTAAAAACTTACTTTGCAGTGAAGAAGGTAAAGAGAGAATAGTGCCTCACAACCCCCTTGAAAGCCAGGCCTCCAGTGATCCAACAACCCCTTTTAGGACCCACCTCTTCAGGTTTTCTAGTACTTCCTCCTACCGTGCCCTGTGGACCAAGCCTTCAGTTACTGTGCACCCTAGGGGGACACTCAACCCATACCTAAACCATAGCCGGGGACATCTCAGATCAGATGAAAGAAGGAAAGTTCAGCCTGCAAAGGAAACTCTAAAGTACTAGTCATTATCATTAACATGTTTATTGTTTTATCACAAGGATAGCTGGCCCCTCTTCAGTAAGACTGAAATTTTGTCTGTTGGTCAGATTGCTGTATACTGCACAATCTGTGTTTAATCACATGCCCTTCATTCTAGGAAATAAGCCTTTGATTCATGGCTTCTATAGTATTTTAATTTTAAGCCTTACATGCACAGAATGTGCTTTTGTGTTGTCCTTGTCAATTTTTGGTTATAGTGCCCTAAATACTTGATACTAAGGATATACATTTATTATTATAAAGCTGTAACCCTTGAGATTTTTAAATGGTAGATGGTTTTTGGCTTGATGTATAGTAGGTGTTCAGGGTATGTTATTTGAATCTATTAATGATAATGATAACATTTCCTTTGGACAGTAAATTCCTGTTCATTTAAAAAAATAATCATCAGTTTCAGAAAGCCAACTTAAAAGAGCCAACTTCTGGAACATGCAAAACAGTTGGTAGGGATGTTCTTCTGTACTATTTATATTTAGGTACTGTTTGTGTTTTTACATTTGCATTAAAGAATGAGGCGTAAGAAATTCTTTTATCATATCAGAAGCAGAATTTCTAGGCTTTCAAGCATGGAAAACCTCTCATTGTGTTTTTAGTTATTACTAGATAATTAAAATTAAAACACACATGTACAAATACAATTAATTCCTGGTTATGTGGTTTACAGATGGAGGTAGTTAAGGGGCAGCAGGGATGTTGGATTAGGTCACTTCTCCAACAGGTGGATATAGTCAAACTGTGGAGTCTTAATCCTAATTATCAGCAACCCAGTGGTTGGAGGACAGGGTTTTATTTAAGTCTAGAGTTACACTGTGGTACATTTTATCTGCACCATCAATAGCTCTACCTAAAGCCTTGGTCTTGCACTTCTGTACCTTGAAGTGCTATCTTTTAATTCCAGTCTCAAAATTACCTAATGCTGAGCCTCACTGAAAAAATGAAATCTTTCCAGGTCCCAGCTGTTGTTTATACAATGTTTAATTGATCTGCAAAGTGGCTAATCTAGTTCAAGTTAACTAACAGTTAACTGTGGTTTTATTTGAAGTTCCTGTGGTTTTGGGTTTTCTATAACCTACTTTATTTATACCCACTATCAAAATTATCTTTGATAATCAAATGTTGACTGTAAGGATATAATCCCCTCCCCAATTTCTCTATATGTGTAATTTCATAGCATTCTAACCAATTACCTAGCCATGTTTATTACATACATAACAACGTAAAATTGCTTTAGTCACCAATGTGGTTTTTGATGTTCAAAATACTGGGCCTGAACTGATGTCTGAACTTGGGGAATGGTTTCCAAATGCTTTGAGCTATCTGAACATCAGTCTAACAATCACAATACCAAATCTTTGCTCCCAAAGACGTTTACTTGATGACATTGCTTGTATCTTACCTTTTTACCACAGTTTGGAATTCTAAGCCACAATAAGCAATACATATTAAAAAAAAAGTCTAAGAGAGTGGGGAAGTATCAAATACAGTGATATATTGCTTTAAGTTAAAACCCACAAAGTTCTCCAGCTATCCTTTCGATACCCGCAAAGAGGAACTAACAGAAATGATCAGTGAGACAGAGATCAGAAAGCCATAGAAAGAAGCAATTTAAGAATACAAGCGTGGTGCTCGCTTCGGCAGCACATATACTAAAATTGGAACGATACAGAGAAGATTAGCATGGCCCCTGCGCAAGGATGACACGCAAATTCGTGAAGCGTTCCATATTTTTAAAGCCGTTTCATCCTTAAAAAAAAAAAAAAAAAAAGAATACAAGCGTGGAAGAAAAGTGAAAGAAGAAAGGAAGAAAATAAGTGAAAGAAAATCCAGAGCTCTTGCTGCCCTCTTTCCAAGATGCACATCTCTCTGAGCTTTATATAATGGAAGTAGGAAGAGTATTGACAATCGTGGGAAGAACATAGGCCAAGCACACAGCCATACAAAGTCCTAATTTGTTTCTGAATAAAAGCTGAGTGTGAAGGCAGAGTGTGCTTGGTTTTCCTAGGTATTTCTATAAGGCATTTTTTCTATCTTCTCCTTAGAGCTCTGGTAGAAGATTCAGATAGAATTGGAGAATGCCTTTACCTAGTGAGAGATTAGCAGCTCAGATGTGCCATGGAACATCGGTACCATGTTGCTCAATGAGACTGCTCATGGAGCCTACTGTACCTTTGGAATAGCTCTTGATTCTTATTCACTCCTCAGCACTTTCTTCCCCTCTCCAACTTCTTAAATTTTAATGTTTGAACAACATAATGAAATTAAAGTAGTTGAGATCGAGTAGATGCATGTAATCAGTAAATGTAATCCTCCCCTCTCTTTCTAGTTTTACAACACTTTGTGGACCTCATCTTGGGTGCCCAGAGTTCCATTAGGTGCTGTTTTGTCAGGATCAGAGTGCTCACACACTGGAGGCTTCCACTTAAGGGTGTTCAGATTTTCTACCTCTCTGCCTGCCAGGCATACCTGTCTCCTTGTGGCTGAATAAGTTCGTATGACTAGTTCTGGCCATTGTGTTGGAGTAGGTGTAAGAACTATATTTTTCCAGATGAAGGCACTGAATTACCTTCAGGAGGGTAAAATTCTTCCAAGTGGCTTTTCCCTAAATTTGAGTGACAAGCAATAGATAGTGGCCACTCTATTAATCTGAATCCTAGGGTGCAAGGTGTGGATGGAGCCACAGCTCACATGCAAAGGGTATGAAGTGAAAGCAAGAGAGAAACCAGTGTTTTCAGAGGCCAGTAAGTTTGGGGATGCGAATTCCTTTAGTGAACCTAGCCTGACTCACACACTATCTAATACATCTCTTTAGCATACACTAAAATATAGACTCATCAAGGGCAAAATCTGCTTATATTGTGACATTCTTTAGTATAAATTCAGTATCTTTGCAGTACCTAGAATATGGGACAATCACTATTCAATAAATATTAGTTTAATGTAAAAATAAGTGAAACACTTTACTCTTGCTATGGTAACAACAGGGGCAAATAAATGTGGTTATTCATGCACATGAATCACAACTCTTTTCACCAAGAAAGTCATACAGAGATGCTCCCAGTACTACTTAATGGAGAGCTATTGGAAAGCAGGCAGTAAGGATGATGGTGGTTGGATCAGTTCTCTGGCCTCCTTTGGAAAATGTCACTTGGGCAGCAACTTGACCAGCTTCATGAAGGGCTCCAAGTTTGCCTAAGATTAGGTGTGATTTATGGAAAGGTAATTAACAAGAGAGTGGATGAAGGGAAGAGTCAGAGAACACCCTGACACTAACAAGTCTAGTTGATCAACCTGTCAGTCTTCTTGTAGTTCTCAGTCTTGTAACACTTGCACTTGAATTTTCAGAGCGATTCTAACTGAACTATCAAGGATATTTTTCAAAGAACATTTTGCTTTGCAAATTGTAAGTGTACAAAATTGATTACCCCGTGGAATTTACTTCTTCAAAATACTTCCTAAAATACCTGCAAATAGGACAATTTTATATAATCGGCGCAGTATGTGATTATATTCTTTGCATACTAAAGACAATTATAATAAAAATATAAACATCTTTGAAGAACTATATTAGAAATACTATAGCAGGCTGGAGAAGTTAGAACCATGTAAGGATATTACTTAGAGACTAAAAGTGGTGTAGACACTGTACAGTGAGAGGGGCCCAATTATGACACAGAACATGTGTGACCTCAGGGCTCTGGTTCAGGCTGTCTATGATGGTTGGTGGCAGTATTTTGTAGGGTGATACTGACTGCTCCTCAGTGGGTGGCAGAGATGGGATGCTGAGTGGTATCTTGCTTTCTACCTAAACATCGACTCTAGTAGCATCAAAGCAGACTTGTCACACAGAAGGTAGAAATGGAGGCCAAGAAGGGAGAGTAGGGACCTTGGCAGGTTGGGTTTCAGAGTTGAATCCAAGTTCAAGTAAAGCACCAAAAAGATCTGAGAGTGATGATCAGAAAAAATAAATCAATAAATAAAAACAATAATCTTATGTGAAAAGCACAGAAAATGATTTTTAAAAAAATAATTTATTTTCAAATTGAATTGGTAAGAATGGAAAAAAGAGAAAATTTCTCTTCCAATGGTGGTAGTTTTCTCTAACTTGTAGAATCAAGTTATAAAGCTTTAGAATATCTTGTTTTACTTTTTTACTTGGGTATTATTAGTTTCCTTTTTTAAAAAAATCTGGCCAAATTGACCCAAAAAAGAGA
Source organism: Dasyprocta punctata (assembly GCA_004363535.1). NCBI lineage: Eukaryota > Metazoa > Chordata > Mammalia > Rodentia > Dasyproctidae > Dasyprocta > Dasyprocta punctata. Next base: position 38,013 of record RJWM01003646.1, on the reverse strand, counting down.
TTATACATATTATAAACATTCAGCAACAAAATCATACATTACAAAAAGAATATAGAACATTTAAAACTAAACTGTCACAGTAATTATACCTCACTTTCTGCTCATGTCTAAGAATTATGAGAGAAAAATGTATTTAATTGATGCATTTTATGAACAAGGTGTTCTTTTAGTTTTTCAAGTGAGACATACTAAATTTGCAAGGCAATGTATTTTAATTGATAATTATAGTTTATGAACAAAATGTTCTTTTAACTTTGCAGACTAAGTTTGCAAGCAAATAATTTTTTCGTCATGTATTTAAATGTTTATAAAAGTAATGCACTTAGGGATTTATTACAAGCAATAGAAAGCATAAGCAGTCTTTGATCCACTGATCTCTTTTTGTCTTCATCTTGGGTGAATTTTACTTATGAGTTTTACCCAGTGGCATTAAAACTAGATAACACCAGATAAAATTTAGAGGCAGATTGAAGCCTCAGACTGCCTGGAGTTTGAATCCTGACCCCTAACCATGTGACACAATTCGCTAACTGCAGCACTCTGCCTGAACTACATTGATAACATTGCTCACAATATTTTCTGCTTCATAAGGTCCTTCTAGTCATTGATGATGACTAAAAATGGAAAGCTCCTTGACTTCACCAAACAATTCATAAATAACAAGTGTTGTTTGCTATCTACACATGTGAGCGTGAGGCCTGTATATGTGACTGCTGTTTTACAAAGTCTTGTGAATGTGGTACAGGAATAACACAGTGTTGAATATAGGAATTACCATATTCACTTCTAAACTGACTTCATCTCTGAAATCTTTGCCTCATTGTTTTCAATGTCCTTTCTTGGGTCTAACCAATCATTGAGACCTACCAACTTTACTTTTTATATGCCTATTATTGCTTTAGGCTGGCTCCTTATCTGTGGGCAGTCTCCATAGTCTCTCACCTGCACTTTTGTATTCATCCTCTACTTTGTCTCATTCCTTTATTCTGCATCTTCCCTTGCCATGCTCCCCCCTTGATATGATAACTGGCATGATTGTTCTACAACACAAACCAAACTGTGTGACTCCATGGGAATCCCCAATGGCTTTTCCTTACTTATGGAAGTAAATCTGAGCTCATAGAAGGATTTATAAACTTTACATCTACTCTGGTGCTTTATTTCTCATTATTGTTTGGGACAACCAAGCTTTTACTCTGTTATTCTGTTTTCTTCTAGGAAGATATCTTTCTGTCCGAGGCTGGGTGAGATAACACACACGGTCTGTGCTTACCTCTCTCATTGATCACTTCCAGAGAGTATTGAGTCATTTTGGGGGACTGCCTTCTCTGAACTATAAGCTTCTCCACTGCTATGATTGTGGCTTGCTCACTTTGTGCCTTAAGGGCCTAGATTCTCAATACTTGATAGCACTGTTGAACTTCATTTAATTCTTTCCCAATGTTTGTTCCTTCCTTTTACCTTTGGGACACCTTTAGGAAAGAAAAGAAGACTCTGCCTTTTAGTATTTCCACACTTCTGGAAATGTTATAGCTCTATTTTTTTAATTTTAAAATCAATAAAACCAAACAAAATAAAACAGAATAGAGCTAATCAAAACAAAACAGTGAATGCAATACAAGACTTCAAAACAAGATCATAGGAAATCAACAATGGCTACCATAACGTACCTTGTTATCTTCAAAGTAAAGTAGCTACCTATACCATCAGATGTAATAAAATCAAACAAAACAGAACAGAATAAAACCAATCAAAGCAAAACAATGAAAGTGGTACAGAGCTTCAAAATAAGATAATAGGAAATCAACAATGGCTGCCATAATATACCTTGTTATCTTTGAAATAGCTACCCATACCATCAGATATAACAAAATCAAACAAAACAAAACAGAATAAAACCAAACAAAGTAGAACAATGAAAATGATACAGGGCTTCAAAACAAGATAACAGGAAATTAGCAATGACTATCACCTTCCCTTTTCAGATGTTTCCTTTCACTTTCACAATATGTATTGTACATTTTACACAATGGCAAACTACTCAGCTATCATGAAAGATAATCACGAGACTCTTGTAGGTAAATGGATTCAACTTGAGATTGTGCTCATGGGTGAAATGGTTCGGACTCACATGAGTGAACATTATGCTGTCTCTCTAGTACAAAAAACTGAAGGAGTTAGTGGGATCCAAAATATAGTCCTATTTCCATCATTTTCCTATTGAGTTTTATTTTAAAAATTGGAATTCTGGAGTATGAAAGTATACAATAATGAAAATGTTTGGGAAAAACTAGTAAAGTCTGTAGAACATTCTGAAGACAGAGAACCAAACTTAGAAGTAAGCAGTCTCAGGGAATCTGGATTTGCCTGGCCAAAAGCAGAACAAGACAACTAAGCAAAACTAAATATAGGTAAGAAAGAGAAGAAGATGTGATCCTGTCTAAGGCTAGACAGTTCAGATGAGTTTTCGAGATAAGCAGTGTGGCATCCACCAACTACCTGTGGTTACTGACCCCTTGAAATGGAGCTGGTATCTAAATGAGATGTCCTCTAACTCTATGGCATCCACCATTTGCCGAAGGTTGAGTGCAAACACCAAGCATGTAAAATACCTAGCTAATAATATTTTAAAATTTATTAAGCATTGAAATGATCATTTAGATGTATTTGATTAAATATGATAGGATTGGAATTTTATCTATTTGCTTTTACTTTCCATAATGTGACTGGTAGGAAATTAAAAACTACCTATGTGGCTCACATATCTCTACTGGACAGCCCTAGAAAATTGAATAGCACCCAATAGTTATATTTTCTTACATAATTTGGAACAGGGAATATTTTTATTCCACAGGTGGAAGCCCTGTATGCTCTTTTGGGAAATGTAATATTCCATTTAGGCAGGGATGTTGGAGAACCAACTTGTAGATTCAGGAGAACTTGGAACACACACTGACCCCCAGAATTCTGGTGTTCATCTAAATAGGTGTTCTTATGCAGAGCTAACCTCTACCCCTGGGGAAACCTGGGAAACAGTTGAACAAGTCACATGTTCCCCACGGTTGAGTCATTTTCAATGGGGCATGAACAATGGTTGGGCACCTACCGAATGTCTGCTGAGCCAGCATGTGGCTAATTGGCCATCTGCCCAGATAGTTACAGCCCCCTTTGGGTCAGTAAGAGTCCTGGTTCTTGCATGAGTAACTGCCCACCTCTCTGAGGTGAATTAACTCTTTCAGAGCACTAGGGTATCATTTAGCATACTAGAAAAAGAGTAATTTATTCAATGCCTCCCGAAGGACACGATGGAGTGCAGAGAGGAAGCTCAGCAATTCCAAGCTCCCCTAGCAATCCTGCAACACTAATTAGGGGAACGAGACAAATTAGATGGAATTGTGCTCTGTCCAATTGAGATATAAAGGCAGTTTATATGAGCAGGCTATAATTGCCTAAGTGAGAATTTGGCTAAGGAAATGAGGCTTTTCTGAGAAGGACTTTGTAAGAAAAGAACAAAGCAAGGCTAAGACCTCAGTATGTAAGCTTGTGTCTTTAAAAAATTTTATTTTCAAAGTATTGATGTTTTTCACACATGATTTTAACCATTAAACCCAAGTTTCGGATACTAAACTGGCAATCAGGAATGTTGGCTTCAAGTCACAGTACTACCGCTTATTAACCGTGCATCCATGGATAGTTTACTTCCTCTGGCCCTTATTTGCCCATTCATTAGATAATGTTAGGGATTGTTTAGCAATGGAGATGCTTTTAGATATATTTGGTGAAAAGATGCAGAATATCCAATACAAAGACCAAAGCCAAGTGGAATACACAAGCAAGGAATGATGACCCACAGAAGCAGATGGTCACTTTACTGCTAGCCGAGCTTCTGCCCCAAAGTCCAAGAAAGGCTCTGTTCAATGAAGCCAGACTATATATCCCAGGTTTCCTTATGCCTGAAACCCTCTAAAGTGGCATTTTACCACACTCTGCTTGACTGCAGGAGAAATGGGAAAGAAAGTACGAATAATTGGTTTTGTTTCTATAAAAAGAGGCATGAAGAATTCAGTTCAGGTGGTCCATGTCCACATTCCTCACTGATAAACAGGACCTTCTGAGACTCTTCAACCCTAACTCCCTAGATCCCCTTCTTGAAGAGGAGTGAGAAAGAGGTAGGAGACTTATCAGGGAGGAGAGAAGTGGGCAGTTTTTCTTCTTCTGCAGACTCCTGCCTATTCTACTATTGTTTCATTAAGCCTCCTTCATAAAGCCTAAGATGTTTAGCATTGATCTGATTTAACTGATTTGGCTGGTTTCTGTTTTGTATTTCTAAGAGAAATTAAAAATTTCTTGGTGATTGCCTCCCTCGATGCACTTTGAGATTTTTTGAGAAAGCTCATGAAAGACCCTTATGTTGATCATTTAGATTAACAGCACTTTTGACAGTGAAGCAGTAATAATATTAATCACCATCACTCAGGCCATGTTTGGGTTGTGTCAGGTGTCATTCTTAGTGCTGTGATATAGCAGTGCATTTCACCCTTGCAGTGATCTGGGGAAAGAGGTAATTGTAAGTGGCATTCCTGTCTACTGATAGGAAGATCAAGGCCCAGGGAGGCGAAGTGACTTATATAAGGTGTCATGAACAATGGTGGCAGAGCTGGGATTTGAACCCAAGCTCAGTGCATTCTGCCACCAAGTTACAGTCTTTTTCATTGTCAGTCTTATCACTTTGACTATTCATCTCAACCACCAAATAGTTTCCATTGGTAGACCCAAAAAAAAAAAAAAAAAAAAAAAAAAGGAGAGAGATTTAAAAGTTTGAAATCTCACTTTTGTGTCAGTCTAATTAATTTAAAATATTCTAGTTGTGTGTAAACTATTTTTACACAAGTGAACAGTGATTATCAAAGTGCTCTAGTTAAGAACACATGAATATATATTTATATTTGTTGTGGCTAATGTTGTAATTGCATAATAAAATTTTGCTAATCCACTGTAGCAATTATAAAACATCTGAGTTTCATTCTGTTTATGCAAAAACATAACATAATCCTGGAGTTCTAATGATGTTTGGTGCCTGTCCGCTCATCGCCTTTTCATTCAGACAGGCGGAGGTGTAACATGCAAATCAAACACTTAATCAACATTAAGCATAATATGCATCACTGACCTATGTCATCATCTTGTCGTTCATTAAGTCACAAAATTTAGCAACTTACAATGAACATTACTGTTGTTGTACTATCGAGTTAATATGATTTGTGAAAAGTGATTCCTTAAATGCCTGGCAAGGGGAAGACACACGTCTGGGACTAGTCCTGGAAAAGGATATTCATTGATTATACCTCCTGAGGGAGGAATTCTGAAGTCCTCACATTAGTCAGTGGCAGCTTGGCACAAGAAAGGGCAGCAGTTGGGTCCCAAGTGTTCTAAATAATGCAGCAGGTAACTACCTCATCAGGGTTTTGAAATCCCTTAATGCACATTTGAATTTTTCTTTACAAACACCTACCTAATAAAAACCTTCCATTTTCATCACAATTAAATGCAAAGTGCTTGTGCTTTGGATTCTGAAATTGGAACCTCCACCTCCTGGCTCCTTTCACCCACATAGTCTGACAAACACTAAATATTGTTTTTATCGTCTCTGACTTACCCACAGCGGTAGTAGAAATGTTGGTTGTGCTTTCCTTAGTAGCTTTTGAAATGCTTGCAACTTCCTTTTTCTGATGGCACTAGATGACACGCTATTTTGTCATGTAGGTTCAATATGCATTTTAGGTGTAAAACAAGTATCCTTATATAAGCAAAGGCTGACTTTTTAAATACCACTTTTTCTTGTATTCTGTATTGTGTGTGTGTGTGTGTGTGTATGTGTGTGTGGTGTTAGAGTCTCGTTTTTATTTTGCTGTTTCTTGTCTGGCTTTTCCCCCTCTCTTTAAAATCTTATGTCTGTTATTTTTTCCTTCTGTCTTCCTTTGTTTCTCTAAGTCATCACTTCCAAGGGATACTGCATACACTGGAGGATTGAGAGAAGTGGAGGGGTTGCTGCATGTAGGTAGAGAAAGGTACTAGTCTTTTTATTGTCATCACTTTGGAGAAAGGTAGGACTTCCCCTTCGCTTCCTGCAGGCTGAAATGCTGCCTAAACAAAATTCATGCTAGCTGAAAAGCTGCAGCTAAAACTGCCACATATATGCTGTATTTCCCACTGAAGTTCTTTTATAAATGCAACAATACAAGGAAGGTTCCCAGAACATAGTAGGTCCAAAGCAAATGCTTTCTGAGTTATCATTTCACTGCAGCTGTCTGAAAGAGAAAATGGTCCTAGATTTATATTCTAATGGTAGCAACTAAATTCTCTCTACCTCCATGTCTATGCCCAAATTTCTCTAATGGTATATTGAAGGACTCACAACATAATTGGTTTTACAACAGTGGAGACGCAGTCCATATTTAGTTGTAACTATAGACTTACTCTCAACACACAGGATGTAACGTAAGCTTAGATATGGCTTTTATACACATTAGGAACAAGCGAAGACACAGGCTAATGAAGACACTCTGTCTCCCTTTGTGTCATCATCTTTGTGCTAGTTTAACCATCATGTCCTGCTTTATAGATCTGCCAATGTAAATTGCTATGTCTGACCAATGAAGTCTCTGTCCAAGCTCCGACTCCTCTGTTGACCATTGGGCCTCACTGGATTTTCTATCTCAGTCTTGAATAAAGTGAAACTACTTTGTGTAGCAAGCACCACAGGGTCGGCTCATCTCTTTCTGCTTCCCATTTCAGTCATCTTTGTTGACCCATTAAGATGCAGACCTTTTTGTTTCCCCTGCTTGCATGGCTGTTACCCTACTGGCCTCACAAACTTGCCCATGAACCCTAAGGGAAGTGCGTTTCATGAGAAATCACCCCGCATTCGTCAGTGCATTCAAAGACTGATGCCTCTGTGTTTCTGTTTGGCTCTTCTTAGAGACCCTGCTTTTCCTACCTCAACATAGAAGAGATTTTATTCTGCTAAACTCTTTATGGCACAGATCTTCGAAGCTAAATAACTCATTCCCATCTCCTAATAAAATGGCCATTTACAGAGCACATTCCATGTGCCAGCCATTAAACCTATTTATCTTAGGTAGATTATCACTTTTTTTGTCTTATTCCTTATGATATACATAGAAAAACTTTCATTGATTACTTACTATATGCAAGACACAGTTTTAAGCAATTCACTTTAGCATGAGGTTTTTCCAGAAGTCAATCCTGAAAAGGGGATTTGAGTACAGATAGTTTATTTGAGAGGTGATTCCCAAGCAACTTTAGCAGGTAGTGGGCAGTGACACAAAAGAGTGAACACAGTCAGCACAGTCTGCATTGCCAAATGAATTACCATTGTGGGTTAAACCTGAGTGACATGGGAAAACCTGGAAACCAATGTAGTATACCATGTTCAGGGTTGTGCCACATGGGGCTTAAGGGAGCTGTGATTTTTTTTTTTCCTCCTATGGTGGTGGAGACTGAATCCACGGAGTACTGAGCTACATTTCCAGGCCTTTTTTAAATTTGAAGACAGGTTCTTGTTGAATGGCCCAGCTGGTTTTAAACTTGTGATCCACCTGCCCCAGCCTTCTGAATAGCTGGGATTACACATGTACCATCATGCCCGGTGGAGCCGGGATCTTTATGTAACAGTTCCCATTAGTCATGGGTTGAGAAGAATGAAGGAGAATGGATGAGGCACATAAATGGATTTCCAGACAGTACTGAGATTCTGCAGGAGCCAAAGATGATTAGTCTGTGATGACACAGATTTCTCCACTTCTGCATGATTCTCTCCCTCCCCTCTGCCTAGAGCTTCTTTTTAAGCTTTCAACTCATTTGTATTCAGATGTCTTCTGACTGCTCTGCTCCTTGTGGTGGTAGCTGTGGCTTTATTCCCTGAACATCACCATCACTGGCCTACTCAGCATTTGAGTCACCGCCATTGTCTCTTTGGGGTCTACTTCAGTTTCTTTGTCAGGTTTTCATTTCATTTCATTCTCATTCTCAAAATATGACAGTGTGCAAACCTCTGCTTTCCTCCTAAAAACAGAAACTTCCCTCGGTCCCACTCATTCCTCAGTTACTCCCAGAGCTCACTATATGGCTTTCTCTTTTGTTACCCTCCTTTACCCCATTCTCCCTGGAAATTCTTCTTCCTTTTTCCAGTTGGCTTTCTCCCATCTGCATGTTAATGATTCCTCTGTAGTTCTTAAGCACCGGAAATGATGGACTTTCTCGAAATTCTCACTGACCTCTTTTTTCCTTCTTTCCCTGGGCTTCTGGGGTATCTTTTAAAATTGGCTTTATTGATTTGCATTTTTTCACCTGTACTTTGTACGCATTTTCTCTAAATATTCTTTCTTTGAGCTTTTTATATTCTCTTTATATTTTCTCTAGATATGTTAGACATCCATAAGTTCAATAGTTTTTATTCCAGTGACTTGAAAATCCAGATTCTCACTGAAATCTCTGGTAAGCTTCAGACCACCAACAAACAATACTATTATCTTCCTCCAAACAGCCCTACTTCTTCTTCTTCTTATGTTTCAGTTAGGATCACTATTATCCTTTTAATTATCTTTAAAAAACAAGCAAACTGTGAACTGAGTTTTGTATTAGAGTCCTCACTCTCATTTATCACCAACATGGATTTCGTCATGGTTGCGTGTGATTCCTACTTATTCAGTATCTGTCAAGTCTTTTCTCTCTTCTACTGACTAATTTACTTCAGTTCTTCACATTTATTATAATGGCCTCCTAATTTATCTTCCTTCTTCCATTTGCAAAATTCATTTCAATTCTTCACTCATCTTTTTAAGACAAATATGATTATATCACTGCTTCGCTTTTGAAAGGTCTTCCATAGTGCCTCATGGCCCTCAGTCAGTCCTGGTTTTCTAGGAGGGACCGTGAGTTCTCACGGTGCAGTATCTCAACCTGCCCCACCCTGCTCTTGTCTTTTTGCATCTGCCCTGTCCTCTCCCATCACTGTAGGTCCTTTCCCACTCCCACTGAGAGGATGTGCTGTGATACCTGTTCTGGCATCCTTTGTTCCCAAATAGATGCAGATTAATCTTAGGTTGAAAGACAAGTTAATATTTGCAATTTCAGCTCTTTATGGGCTTTGGGAGGTCTGGTGTTCATGTCCTTTGAGGTGATTCTGTTACATCAACTTATCTCCATTAATGAAATTGAGCCTGTTTCAAAAAGGATGATGTCGTGTACAGTTTTGCATTTTAAGCACCAAGCGCCACACTTGGCATATAGCTGGTGTTCAGGGCCTACGAGGAATGCAAAGTTGATAAATTTTCTGCCCTTACACCAACATCCAAGCCACTTTTTAAGAAAAACATTGCATGCCACCCCTTTCTATATAGTACTAATTTCTCATGTAGAACTCTGGCTGGACCTCGTCATTCTACTCTTGATGTTATATATATATTTTTTTTTGATGCAAAGTAAAATAAAATTAGAAGGATGAACTTTTCATTTCTTACAGCGAACTTACAAGATGGATGATTGCAAAGATGTGTCTTCAGAGACCACTAAATGTCATCAATTTAATGTAAGTGTGAAATGTCCGCTGGCTCCCATCAAGATGACTTAACATTTCAAATAGCTATTTTCTTAAGTAATTTTTTAAAATGTATACTTCATTTATGTGTCAGGAAAATGCACCGTTTCATTTGATTAGTGTAAATCAAATTGCTACAAACTGCTCTGTGCACCAACGCCACGCTGTTTCAGATGTGCATTAAGTAGTAAATCAACTTTATTGGAAATGCTGGGTCTCATCTTTTCAGAGAGAATGCTGTGTACTTTTTCCAGAGATACAATAATTCTTTAACATTTCTGGAATCTCTTTAGGAAATTGCCCCTATTTAGTAAATTATCACTGCACTAAGAAGTCCAAAGTCATGAAAATATTAAGAAGCACCCAAAAGTCATGTCCGTGTGGTGTGAGCTTTTAGTTGAATGTATTTAGTCTTTTCTCCTTGTCCTTTAGGAGATCTCTCACATACCTTTGGCCAACTTTTGGCGAAGATTTCACCAGCTTCCAATGCCTAGGCATTCTGTTGTACAGAGTTTTTGTACTGAAGAAAATTTAATAGTTAAGAGTAGAGTGAGGTGCTTAATGAAAGAATGCAATGTTGCATCGGAAGGATGAAAATTACTGTTTGTGGCAAACATTGCACTGATATGCATGCGTCTATTAAACTAATCCATCTTTTATGGCTTTTCTCATTTTGATAGAAAATTTATCAGCAGCCTACAAGAGTAAAACTGGCTCATTTTCACATTTAAATGTGTTGCATCCACGTGCTGTGAAGTGTGATTTTAAGTATTGCTCAGAAAAAAATAATATTACAATGTTTTTAAAAAAGCTTTGTCAGGTGGAGGGAGGCATATTTTGGATAGGAAAATATTCCTTGCTGGGTAGCATAAAATACAGGTTGGGAGGACTTCTTCTAGAGTTACAACAATATAACCTATTCCTTTCAATGTAAGATGATTGTTTCTGTGTAATGCATGTGCAACGAAATCTTCTTAGCATGACAGCAGATGTTTTCTAATCTCTGGTCTCACACATATTAAGTTAACACATTTTAACTGCCATTAGTAGGATGACATTTTCGCCCACGTGGTTTTAGAGGCAGTCCTCGCTACATGCTCCATCAGTTGCAACTGTGGATTGAATGGTCCTTTGAAAACAATTCCATAAATATTTCCGCAAATAAGTGTTCTGTTCCCATTGCATCTGCTAATGCTATCTATGGCAGAGCAAACAAATAGTTTAGACATCACACCGCTGCGCACAGAAGTGACGGGCCATTGTGGCGGAGTAGCACAACGCAGAGAGTCGCCTCACTGATCTTCTCTGAGGAGCTAACCAGTCTTCTCAGAGGCAAATTTCTTGACAGCCTGTCCACAAGGAGAGCTACGGATGTGCAGGGAACAAAGAATATCGCTAACATTGTATATGTTAAAATGCCACAAACTTTAATCTCTACAGTTTCTGACAAAATGTAAACATCTTTCTAGGGACAGTGAGATCTCAGAAAGAAAAAATAGTATCACACCAGATGAGTGCAGTGAAAACTGAACAAAAAATTTTCATCTAGCTGAAGTTTTACATATGATAAATTTCCAAGTCATTGTAAAATCATGATTAGTGAACTTACTTTAATTCTGAAGATGAAATAGGTATTGTACTACCTTTATAATTCATATTTTTCTCTATTTTTTCTGCAAAAAATTACCAGAAAGAGTTTAGACCTTTTTTCAGCCCTATGATTATGATTTTTATTTGTGAATTAAGGGAGAATTAAAATTTTTCCACTTCGGTGGTAATTTGAGATGTACTTAAGTGTGAATGGTTAAAAATGGCTGACCTTTTCACATATGTTTCTGCATAAAAATGTTACTTCTAATTTTCAAAGAAAAGAAACAAACCAGAAAATATCTACATTTTTAATGCAACTCAACAAACTACGGAAGAGAGCTGAGATAATATTTTTTTCCCAGGTGTCTTGTGTCACTCATCTTCAGAATAAGGTGATCACAGCTACATACACAAAAATCTGTAGAGTTAAGCTTTTTATGTGTGTAACGCAGACAGTAATCTGCCAGTGAAAAGGCCATGTAATACTGTCTTATTTGTCTAGGATACAAACGCTTCTGCTTGGCAGCTTGAAATAAAAAGTTTCATTTTAAAAATCAAATAAAGAGCTTTGACGTTTACATGAATCAACAAATTCTATAACTTGTACTGGTCCTGGCTTGCTGTATTGCTCTATTCTCCATGAAGTGAGACTAAATAACCTGTTCATTTCTCAGCTATATTTTTCTGCCCTGGAGATCTCCGAAATGTGTCATCTTACAGATAAACACAGCAATGAATTAAAGAGATTTCTCTATTAACAGAACTTTCTTGTCCCGAGATTTGCACAAGGAATAGCTTAACTAGTAACTTTAGTGCTTTGTGAAGAAAAAAGTACACCCTGAAAGATGGTTGTGTTATGACTAAAATTATTTTTCATTTTTTAACAAAGTTTTAAAAACAGAAAATGATGCATAGAGAAATTCTGTAATTTCATCCAGTTGCTCACTGGAACGAGGACAAGATCTTTTGATTCCCAGACTTACTTTTCTACTCCTGGATCTTCTGTAGTGGTTACATAGACTGTGGTAAAATCAGCTGCACTTCAGGGACTTGACCAACTAGAGTGACCTCTGGGAATTTCAGGCACTTCTTTCCTTTTTTTGTTTTCCAGATTCCCCAAATCCTTTTCTCTTCAACTTAGTATAAATATATTACAGAGTATCAGAGAGTCTTAAGGCATAAAGTGTCTCTATTAGGAAACCATTATTCTGCTTTGAGAATTTGCAATTGTATAAAACGAAATTATCTATGTGACAAATGTTCACAGACATTCATAGGATGAAAGAGAAACACTACCAGTATTAGCAAATAGATTTAAACTGAGGCACTAAGGAAAATTCTACAAGTCACTGACCAAATAATACTATCACCAACAAAACAGCAATGAAGTGATGCTTTTCTAAACCTCTGAAGTACATCGTGTGAGATTCCCATCAGCAACTATCCAGACTGCCTCGTTTATTGGTTGTCTATTCAGGCTTTTACAAGATGACTTCATTAGTGAATAGTGTTTGGGGAGAAAAAAAATATGAAATGTACACATCTTGTAGTCCTAGTAATTGTCTTTTGAAAAGCTAACATAGTTATCCTTATAGGTCCATTGGATAGGTCCTTGCTGTGTACACGACACTGTCCTAGATAGTGAAGCATAATAGGATGCTAGAAAGATATATTCCTCTTTCTTCTCCAAGGAACATTCAGCCTTCCTAGACAAGAGCTTGTGCCACTTGGCCAGGATGGAGTTCATGTGGCAGAAACTCCTCCAAACAACAGTAATTTGGGGCTCTCTTCTGACTAATTTATATTCTCATTCAATTGAGAGAAAACCTGCCCTGAGGACTTTAAATGACTGACTGAAGAGCATTATCTTGCTTTCTATTTCCCTTCCCCAAAGTCAGTGAGAAACAAAAGACTGAAATTCCATGTAATTCCATCTAAACGCCCTTCCCATAGCTCAGGTGTGCTGACTTATCCCTAGCACTGCCCAGGGACTCACGGAGACTATTAGCGGTTTATTGTTAAACAGTAATACCATAACAGAGAATTCTTTCCTTGGGTGTTTGTGTTTTGAAATATCATGTAATTTCCCTACAAGCATTTTGTATGATGATTTGAAACACAGAAGCCATCTATTCTTCTCATAAACAGCATCCCCCACACACAAGAAACAATTGAGGAGAAAGTCTGCCTTGTGCCAACATCTTATGTTGTGTCTACTCCCGGAAGACTTAATGATTGCTGCTAAATATGTACTAGCTGTATGACATCTGTAAATAGTCAATGACTTAGGAATAATTTACTTTCATATAAAACTAATGACCAGAGTAACCTTTTTTTATATATATTTAGTAAGGAAGGAAAAAAGGAAGCAATAGAAGAGAGGCAAGGGATAGAAGGATGGTAAAAGGAAAGAAGGAGCTTTTCATGGAGAGTATGACTAATATTTTCTGGAATATATATTCTCGGAGAACCCAAAATTGTTCTAAAAGCCTCTATATTAGTAATGTTAAAGTGTACACACTTTAACTTTTAGGTCATAGAGTATTTCTTTTAGATCTAGTGCTATATTTAAAAGATTTAAAAGCTGCGGATATAGTTCAGTGGCATAAGTGCCTGCCTGGCAAGCACAAGGTCCTGAATTCGATTTCTGGCACACACAAAAAAAAGATTTAAAGATAAAATCTATTTTAAACAACCACCTGCTACACCTAGATTAGATGGAGAGTGAAGAGGCAGTCTGATACTCAATGGTAGAAACTGTGAAAAATGGTCTCTTCTCTCAGACACGGAGCACTCCAGTATGAATCCAACTTTATGGGAAAATACAAATATAAACAGCTAGACAATAATCACACCTATGAAGAAATTTAGTACCTTTTTCATAAGCCAAAGATAGGATAATGTTGATGTTTTTAGAAGCATTGTGACACTTGACAAGCATTCTTTTGCCCTGCCTCTAGACAGGTAGCCAATATCTTGGTCCGTACCTCATTCTGGAACCATCTCTGAGGTAGGTGACAATCCAGTAACCAGTGACAGAAGGAAGGGAAAGTGGATGGATAAATTTAGGATCTTTAACAATGACTTGCCTGCATTACATGTCAGCAAAATAGGCTTTAATAAAAAAACCATAAAAATTCCATAAAAATTCATAAAATTCAGAGAGAGGTTTGACAAAAACATGACACATTGCATTACAGGGATTAAAATTATTATTTGTGATGAAATCAAACTTACATGCATCTATCTAGTTATTTCATCAATTATAAATTTTCCTGTTAGTGTAAATTAGTAGTAGCTTGCAATTAAGAAAATCAAGATTCAATATGTTTTAAAAATGTGACTGAGTGTTCTTTCCAGCACCACTTAGAAAGACAAAACCATGAAGTTGGAATGAAGCATGTGTGCTATGGTTTCTTTCTAGACAATCCACTAAAGCCTCACTCCTAGGCAGGGCTTTTGGGAAGGGACTGGGTCATGGGGATGTGATACTCATCAGTGGGTTAGTACACTGATGAGCTCATAGGCAAATGTGAAGCCCAGTAGGAGAAGGTTGATCACAAGGGGCATGGTGTAGAAGGGTATATTTACCTCCCTCCCTCCTTGATCTCTCTCTGCTTCCTGCCTGCCAAGCCCTGAGCAAGACTCCTCTGCCATGCACCTCTGTCATGTTGCCCTGCCTTGGAGACAGCTGACTACAGCTGAAACTTCTACAAACTGTGATCCAGCATAAATCTTTCCTCCATTAATTTGTGAGTGTCCTGTATTCTGCCCCAGTAAGAGGGAAGTAGCTGAGTATGTGTGTGTGTGTGTGTGTGTGGTTTTGTATGATTTGTATGTGTGTGCATGTGTTAAAACTCATCATTACTTCACTTGTTTGAGTTTTATTCCTAAGTACACAAGTTCAGATGTTGTTTTGATCATGTCTATTAATTTAGTTAAAAACAATTTGTAAAAGACACTGAAATTGCATAGTTAATTTATATATGAGCAAAGTGAGAAAAGTAGGCAAAGTTCAAGTATTCTTAGAAAGCACTGATCCCATGAAACATTATGCAGCCTTCTCAACTGCTTAAATGTAGTTATTGCCAAGATCTTGGCTCCTTAAGCCCAATTCCTTCCCGTAACACCATTATCCACTATTCATGCTATCCTGGAGTCAATGGAAATATGGGGAGACTCTGAATGTTAGCAGCACATTCTGACAGACTAAGGCAGAGCAAGGTTGGGATTAGAGAATAAGCCTTCCCAAGGAAATTTTATGTTAAGTACTATAGACAGAGCCTATACAAGTGGTAAACCAATAAGAACAGTAGTTTAGACAAGTAAGCCACTCAGAAGCATTCAAAATGGACTCCAATCCAGGAATGAAAGCCAATTTTCTAAAGAGACAGAGGCACAAAAACAGAAAAACTACAAAGAGATTCACATCTTCAATGTTGCAAAGAAACTATAGGCAGGACTTAGTGAATATTTAAAGATGGATAAATTCAAAGATAAGATTAACCTTTCATCGTAGCCGAGAAAGACAATAATATAAAACAGAAGTTACTAACAATATAAGGGGAGAAAGAACCAATTCTGGATGGTGAGCTACTAAATGTGTTTCCAGACACTGAATTTGAGGTAAAAATGAGCAGCCATATTAAAAAATAATGAGTCTTTTGCATTTGCATAAAGGTTTATACTGTATTTTCAAGGCATTTTCTCATGTTATTTTGTTAGACTAACAAATTTAGGCACTACTATTATGTCTGTTTTACAAATAAGAAACTAAAGGTCAAATATATCGAATGAATTATTTAAAGACACACAGCTTACATATTGTGGAGCTAGGATTCTAACACAAATGTCCTGGTTCCAACTTCTAGAATAAATGTGTCAACACTTTATTATGTAGAGACAGGAGTAGAATTTGTACCCAAGATCTTAGAATGTATTAGGTAAGAGGAAATAATGAAAACCAAACCATATAGTCCAGAAGGAATTCCAGGAAAGCAGATAGATATAGGACTTAATATAATTCATTTGTCATATTTCTTGGGTTAACTTTTGCATGCTCTTTTCTTATCTAGCAAAACAACTTTTAAAATGATAGAAAATCTTTTTCAAAGTTAGTACCCATATTATTCTCCCTTTGCGTCTGCCCCTTTCCATGGTGATTTTCTTGCCTTATTTTTTTTAGAGTCATGCCAGAATCTGGTATCTATTCTGCCCTCTTTACCTCCACAGCCCCACAGTGGTTCTGACTTTTCTCTTTGCTGTAGGTATCATGCTGAATGAAAAATCTGTATGCCGCAATCTGTTCCCATGTCTAGTGAGTCCCATGAGCACCCTCAACTTGCTTTAAGAATAAAATTATGAACTCAACCAAATGATCTTAAGGAAAAGGTAACCTTGCATCTAGGGAAGGAGAGGAATAAGTCAAATGAAGCAGTATCTTGTCTAATTGAATGTAACCTCTTTTATTTTTAACCCTCTTTCCTTGGGAATTTCCAAGGAATAATATTTCAATAATACTTAGCTTGAAAGTTTGTTTATTTTAAATGCATTATTTCATAAATCCAGGAAAAAGTATATTGTTTTCATGGCATTTGCCTAGAAGCTCTTTGCATATCACTTATCAATTTCCCTGTGAAATACCTGAAAAGAGACAGAAAAACTGAAGTCACATGGCATTAGAAATAAGAACTGACAGTTCCCCATTGTGTGAATTAGCTGACAGTCTTCTGATTGTAAGGTTATTGTAGCCACGTTGGTAACCAGAATGAGAGAAATAAAGTCCTGATACGACTACACCTGAGGGAAGAAGACTGGTCATCAGGCCTGACTTTCTGCAGACCCACACATCATAGTTTGATTCCAGACAGAGCACTGGGAAATTGTCCTTCTATTCTGCAGCTGTTATTCTTGGAGGGAATTAGATCGTGTGCCCTCTTATCCTAGATACATTCGGAATGGTAAGAAAGACAAGCACTGATGTTGCATCCTGGCAGGTGCCGTGAGCCTAAAAACAATCTGGACAAGTTTCTTTTCCATATATACCTGAAAACCTTTGGATCTGTGGGACCTGAAGGAAGGTTCACTGTAGACACTTTGTGGTCTATGCTCTGCTTTTCTGTGTTCGATGAGACTGTGTTCAAAGAGCAATGTCTTCACACATGGTTCCTTGAAGTTCATTAATTCTAGAAACCCTCATAGACATAGAGAAAGAATAACCTGAAATTTGAGCCAGGAATCTTTCAGATTTTTACTTCTCTGACTTTGGAATAGGCTGATGAATTGGTGACAATCTGAGTTGCAATGACATCCCCTGATTGGTATATTGGAGTTTGTCTTTATACAGATATCTTTTTTTGCTTTTGGTCTTCAGCACTGACAATAGCTCCTAGGAGATAATAGTCATCCTCCCCCTTATTCTTGGAGGATGTATCTCAGGGCCCAGTGGATGCCTGAAGCAGAAGATAGTAGTGAGCTTAATATGTACTATGTTTTTCCCATGCATATATATATACTTAGGATAAATGTTAATTTGTAAGTTAGGCACAAGAAATGAGCAATAACTAGTAATAAGAGAATAAGCATAACAATGTGCTGTAATGAAAGTTACTCAAATAAGATTCCTCTCTTTCAAAAAGGACTAGTTGCAGGCTCTTCTTGTGGCAGTCCATCAGATAACCAGAAAAGCTACTGAATGACCATATGCAGTGTGAATATGCTGGAAAAATCCTAGATAGAGCAGGATGGAGTGAACTTTCATAACGCTACTCAGAATAGTATACACTTATGATGTGTAAGCTGTTTCTTTCTGGAATTTTCCACTTAATATATTTGGCAGTTGATCACAGACAACTGAAATGGCAGAAAGGAAAACCAAGGAGAATTTGGAAACTACCATATTTTTTCCTCCTACTGGTGTTAGATGAGAAAAAAAGAAAAGAAGCAAACTGCGTAGCAACAGTTCTTAGTATTCTCAGTTATTCTTCTGTGGTTATACTAGAGAATCTCTCTTAGACTTTTCTTCTTTTACCATAAAAGAGTAAAAAGAAAAAGAAAGAAAATCCTGAAAAGCATTTTTTAGGTTGGGTCAGTTTCTCCCACTGAACTCAGAATAATGACTGAATCACAGGTGGTTATTATGAAATAGGTAGTAAATAACAAGTGCGCCGTGGGTGAATAAACACACAAGCACAAAGTGTGAGAAGACAGATAAAGAGGGATGAGGGCATGTATTACTCTTGACTGGTGACACAAACTAAGACGATGTTAAGTGTGTTGTGGTGGAAACTTACAGTGGCATTTCTTAGAGGCCTTGCTATTCTGAGCAGCACCATTAAAAATTAACTTAAAAGAAAGGATTTGTAATGCAAATAAGATAACTTGCTAATTTATAGCTTTTCAAAGGTTTGAAACCACTAATGAGATTGAATTCTGGTGTTGCAGACTCACTGTTAATTTGTCTTGGAATAAAGTCAGGAGAATGCCACAAGTCTTTCAACATCTTACAGGACAATGTTAATGGGACTAAACACCCCAGGTTGCCTGACTCCTGGTTTAACCTTAAATGTCCAGTGTCTGGGAAACTCTTCAGTTCTTGGAGAAAAAGCTATATGGTCATCCTGCAGTCATGGTTTATGTAAGTACTTGGGGATGCACTTTTGTGTGACTTTGTTATTTACTTTTATTTAAGGTTTCAGACCTGGTGAAGTTACATGTTGATTTGTAGACCTTATCTAGTAGAGATGCAAATAAGTTGTCTGGTATAAAAGATAACCCCAAAGGTTATTGCCTTTAAGACGTTATCTACTTTTGTATTTACCTAAAAAGTTTTGTTTTAACATTTCTTCTAAAATGTGTATGTGTGTGTGTTTGTGTGTGTTCTAAATGCCTTTACCATTATACTGATTCTGTTATTAATAAGGTATATTTTAACAGTTAAAAGCTTTAAAATGTATATATTGGCATCACCAAAGAAAATTAGATCATCATAATGGCAATGCAATTCTTTTAGATAATCATATTTTAGAAAAAACAAACATATATCTAAGTTTTAGTTTACTTATCTTTAAGTATGAGGATAATATGGGATTTCTATGATAATCAAATGAGATAAACATATTACTTACTTTTTTGTCATTGGCACAAAATACCTGGCAATTGCAATCTGAAGAAGGAATGGTTTATTTTGGTTCACAGTTTCAGTAGATTTGGTTCATGGTTGGCTGACCCCAAAGCAGAAAAAGTACAGTGGAAGGGCCCAGTGGAGGAAAGGTATTCATTGCATGGCAGCAAGGAATCAGAGAGAGAAGAGAGAAACCAGGGATAAGAACACACCCTTCCAAGTTATGCCCCTAGCATCCCAACCCTGTTAACCTGACCATACCTCTGAATGTGAACCTTTTGGGGGATATTTTAGATCTAAATAATAGTAACAATAATAATTATGTAAAATACCTTGTATCTTTTCAAACAATCTTCATGTTCTGTAGTTAGGAATGTCAACTCACTTCCAAATTTCTTCCTCTGAAATTTTCAATACCTAAGCATATGGAAATAGTGCTTATGGAAAGAGTTTGGAAAGGTTTAGAGATGTTGCCTGAAAGACTGGCACTGCAACAACTTAGGCTGTTTTGTATAGGATATTCTGCTCAGAGCTCAGGAGACCAGAAGGCTAATAGAAAGCCTGCCAATAGAGACCAGGCTTGGGAGGTTTCTTCTGGGAAGAAGGACTGCACTGGTTGTTCAACTCAACACGATGTGTGTTACAGCTTGGCAGAATGTTTATCTGTATTCTGCTCATGCCCAGAGACTTTGCCTCAGACTGAGATTAAGGGCAGAAGTCTGGTGAAAGAAATTTCAAGGCAGCCTAAAGTTGAAATGGTGGCCTGGCTATTGTTGGGGGCTTTTAGCCAGATTTATGTTGGGAATCAAGAACAAAGCACCTGGCATGGTGATTCAAAAACATTTTGAATTTGGCCAGAAATCTGTGGACTGTTAAGACAGAGCTGAGACCTTGATTGCTGAGAAGGAATAAAGGAATAAAAAAGATGACCTGGGGGCATTCCAGGAAGCAGTGGGCCTCCACCTTTGCAGCCTCAGGCCTTCTAAGTGAAAGCATTTGCTCAGAGGAAAAAGTCATGTTCCAGAGTAGTGACAGACGCCACAGGGGGGTTCAAAATGGCAGCGGCCACACCAGGTTTCAAAATGGAGGCCACCACACCAGATTCCAGAATGGCAGCAGCATAGAGAAGCTTTTCCTCACAATCAGGTTCAGAAAGCTCAGCAATTCAGGCAGTTGACCCCTACAGCCAAGAGAGAGGAAAGCCTGGCTACTGCTCCAGCTGGCAGCAAACCTTGGCAGCATCCACATGGCACTGGTTTTATTTTATTATATTATATTATATTTTATTTATTTATTTATTTATTTATTTATTTATTTATTTTTTGCAGTACCAGGGATTGAACTCTCAACCTCACACTGTCAGGCGGGTGTTTAAGCCACTGAGCCAAACTCCAGGCCCTATTCTTTTTGAAGCAGGGTCACACTATGTAGCTCAGGCTGGCCTTGCTGACATTGCAGCCCAAGCCAGCCTTGAATTCACAATGCTCTACCTACCTCGGCCTCCTGAGTGCTGTGATTAAAGGCATGTGGCACTGGTTTTAAGAGCAAGGAAAATGTGCAGCTTCCACTCTGACTGCAGAGGGCAATATGTAAAGATGTAAAGGTGAAGCCAAGGGTACAGTGGAGAACCCAGAAGTTTGAAAAAGCCATGAATGTGGATCACCCAAGAAAAACTGTGAGAACCAAGCAAAGTGGGCTCAAGAGAGAAGCCTTGGAGGTCAAAACCTCTGAAAGTACCACATGGGTGGAATCACTCAAGCCTTTTGGAGCTTGCAACCAGATTGCTTCAGATGCTGAACGTAGAACTCCTGTACTTAATGTTTGCCCTGCTGGATTTTGGACTTGCTTTGGTTCCAATGCTTTGTATCCCCCTGTTTGTAACTTTTGGAATGATAATGTTTATCTTTTGTATGTTGGAAGTGCTTAACCTTGTTTTCATTTGTACAGGGGGTTACAGTTAAGAGTTTGCCTTAGATCTTGGAGGAGATTTGGGACTTGGACTTTTCAGCAATGCTGAAACTGTTAGGACTTCGGCAACTCTTGGAGATGGACTAAATGTCTTTGGTAAGAAGGCTATAAATGAGTCCTTGGGGACCAGGGGTGGAATGTATTGGTTGATCCTGTGTCTCCCCCACCCGGGACTCATGTAATTTGGATGGGGCTGAGTTTGGCATTCTTGATTGGTTTGCTGTCTAGTGCTGGGATTGGTGATGTGAGTGCTGCACTCGCCCTGGGGTGCAGCCAACATACAGGGTAAGGATGAGAGGAAGGTTCCCACACACTCTCTCTTGCCAGGTTTACATGCCTTGCTGTTTGGTGGCCGCCATGAATAGTAGTCCCACCACACCATGCTTTCTTGGAGCCAACTGAGTATGGACCAAAGCTCCCGAGAACTGTAAGAAATAAATCTTTCCTTCCCTAATTTTGGTATTTTGTCAGGTATTTTGTCTTAGCAATGAGTAAAAAGTAACTAAGACATCAAGTTAATCCAATTAAGAGAGATGCCGTTTTTTAAAACATGTTATCCCCCAAAAAATAAATAAAAATAGAATTGGGTTGATAAAGACAAATGTTTTTCTTAAATAGCTTTAGCTCTAATGTGCAACCAGAAGCACCAACTGAATTTAGCTTCTCCTGGGCTGAAGGCATACACCTATTTCATGCCTATGTTTAACATGAAAGCATGAGGTAAGGGCACAGGACAGAAAACTTTTTCTATCTTCATAAAATACATATTGCAGAGCAGAGACATCTGTGCCCTCAAAGCCTAAAATACTTACTATCTGACCCTCTTGAGAAAATATTTAGATCTGTGAACATAAGTCCAATTATAAGGGCTTTTAGAACAAGTGTCAGTAAACTTTTTCTGCAAATGATGAGTAAAATCCTAGTAGGATGCAAACAGCCAGACAATAGGTAAGTGCATGTATGTGACTATGTGCCAGTAAAGCTGTTCTTGTAGGCTGTGAGCTGTATTTAGCTGTGGCACACAGTGTGCTGACCTGTGGTTGAAGACTGCTGAAAGGTCTCAGCCTGATCTACTCACTTGATTTCCCACTGCATTCTTGCCTTGACCTCTTGGTCTCTGAACTTGGTTCATTATGGCATTTTTAACTCATCTATTGTCTTCTTTAAGCACCATGGTTTAGCTCTTATATGGACTTTCAGTTTTCTAGATTTTTCAGACTTCCTGGTAGGGGTCTCTCATTCATCTGTGTTTACATTATCCAGCAGAACATGTTTTGTTTTTCTTTATCTATGATTCAAGTCTCCGTCCTTGTTTTTGACATTGAAACAATGATAGTCTCAGAGAAATCCTTATTTCCACATAGAAGGCAGATTGACATCACCAAAAGACTGAAGGCAGAGAAGTTAGATCAGTTTCAAGTCCTCCCTTACTCTTTACCCTAAAGAATGTGGACAAACTTTCTCTCCAACCATTTTTCTTGCATCCTTAATACCTATACTGTAGGCCTCTTGAGTATAAAACATGTAAATGTATGTAAAATGTCTGGCATATTGCAGGCATCAGCCAGTATTTGTTTGGTGATGACAATGCAAAATCCTGATTGCTCTCATTGTTTCCTAGAATGATTCTACTTTTAGGGTTCTCCCATTTCATGTATTATGTGAACAAAAGTTAAAATGCTCTCTCTCTCTCTCTCTCTCTCTTTTGATACTTTTCAAAAAAAACTCATTTTGATAGCAATATCTAAAATCATTTCCAGCTGTTCAGATGGGACCTAATATTCTGATGGTGTTGAGACTAAGTTTGCTCCATCAGGGTCATCCAGACTAGAAACTCTTTGAGAAATAGAGGCAAAGATTAACTTGGACCACACTCATGAGTTGAACACATTCACTAATCTTCTACTGTTTTCTACATAGCATTCTCATCTACGCACAATCCAGGGAACAAAAATGATCCCAATGTGACAATATCATCAGCATCTATAAATTATATCTTTGCTTCCTTTTTTAAAATCCAAAATGTACTGAAAGTTTATGTGATTGGCAAGCATTTGTTATTTATCTTCTGCTTGAGAGATGTTTGGAATGCAAAGAAAAAGACAAAACTGTGCCTCTGAAGTATCTTAGAGGTTCATGAGACTGTTTACAGGGTCTTTCTGGAAATAGATGCTGAGGCAGTTAGGAGTCCAAAGGTTTATGGAAGCTAATGATTTGAAAGATAAAATGAGGAGGAGGAGGCAAAGCTGGGTAGGAAAAACCTTTGGGTCATGATGTAAAGCTAACAAAATCTTTGTTTTCACAATGGAAAACCCAAGAGTGAATGACTGCCTGCAAGAGGAGTCCCCGATTGGGCAGAAATGGGCAGGCCTACCACTCCTGCAGAGCTGGATTACTTGGTCTTGCCTGGGAAAAGATGGCCTGGCTTGAAAACCCAGGCAGATCCTGAAGAGGAAGCAGCTTTAGGCTGTCAATTCACAGCACTGCATGTAGCTGAACAAATGATTTCTTGAAGAGACAACTAAGTAACACACTTCTGGAGCTGCTCACAGGAGATAAAGGCAAAGAAGGTACAATTCTTATGATACATAAAGTGATAGAAGCGTATGTACGTTAAAAGAGCTAAATCATTTTATGCATGCTGAGAAAGGTACCATTGAGCATAAGCCAATTTGCAACTCGTCATACTTTAAGAGTGAAAATCAAATATTTCAAGAGATGCTTTTCAGTGATTAACATTTTTGGAGATGATATTTATATGTTTGCTTTGATTTACTTTTAAATTATTGTTTTTACTTAAAATGTCTCATTCCCTAATTACAATTTTATGAATGAATGAATGGGGTGCTTGATTTATACATTGCCCTCTATTAAAAGTAGATCATTAGGTTATAAATTCATTAAAAATTTCTCAAATGAGAATCCTATGGGTTACTATAATACAAACCATTAACCTATATGTTTTAAAAAACATTTCCTTGCTCAGGCTAATCAGAGAAATATGGAGCAGAAAAAAAGATAGACATAGATCTTCACTCCAGAATCTCTTAGGGTCTGTAATGTGCTAATACATTAGAATCTCAAATAGTGGAGGAGCATGGTAAACAGAGTATATAGAATTTCCAACGCTTCACAGAATATAAAATCAAAACTAGTTTGGGGATTGCTTAAGTTAATGAACTTTAAATGATCCATATGAAGTAACTTAGTCAGTTTTACCCGTATTTTGAAATATCAGAAAAAAGAATAATTTCTGCTTCCATTTTTATCTACTCACATACATGACATTAGATAGGCAAAGCTCAATTTTCCATTTCATTGTTAAAGGAAATGTTTTTTCTAAAATAAATTTTATATTTTGAAACCATTAGTTAATAACACTAACTAGAGGCTAAAGGCAGCTATAATTATTTGCATCATCATCTGGAATTGGCTTTCCTTTTAATAGAGCCCATTTGCACTATAATAAAAAGCATGATCGGAACTGATTAAAGCTGGCTGGAGCAGTTTTCATTTAAGAATTTCTCTTCCTGTGTCAGCCAATGTTTCTCTCTTAATGTTATTTTAATGCAATCATTTTATGTTTGAAAATGAAGGCAATCATGTCAGTCCATGAGCTGGCAAAAGACAGTTATTGATTTTTACAAATCAGTCACCTTTAAAAATCCATATGAGATGAATATTTATTATTTTGCAAGTACAAACCAACTTCTGTAGAAACAAGAATGGATGCATGAAAAGGCAATGACTTTTGAAAGAATGGGAATGTGATAAATAGCTTGCCTTAATGTGTTCCTTACATTGTGTCATTGTAATAAACATTGCTCATTGATTATTTCTCCCAAAGTAGCAGCAATTTTCATTAGCTTGCAATGTGCCAAATGCAAAAACTGACAAACTTTACAAATGACATACTCTGGAACCACTTTTTGCTCACTGAGTTATTGCAGCTCACATGTAGCAGGATGAACTCATCTAACTTCACTAACAGAGGTGTTCCTGGAACCCTATGCAGAAATGATTTTGGTAAATTGAATCACATCATACACATACAGGGCCAGTGGTTTCGAACTGTGTTCCATAGAGCCTCGGGAGGAAGACACAGAGGGCGTTATCTTAGAGGTCACCCCAGGAATGGGAAGCAAAGGGATGGCCCAGTGGATGCCTAGTAGATGCCACTAACATCTTTCAGTCTCCACTCCAATGCCCAACCAGGAAAAGCAGATACTGTGTTAGGGTCCTAGGGAGTGATCCACTGACTATGTAAAGAAACAAAGCAAAACCTCAAATGATAAAACTTCAGGCAGAAATTTTAAAAAGTGCTTTCTGTGTGAATCCTTCTAAAATAAATATTAACCACAAATTATGCAAGAATATGTGCTTTTTGCCTGAAACCAAATGTTCACATATCAGAGTTCCTTAAATTAAAAAAAAAAATTTGTATATATTATAAACACGATAAAATATCCTTGTATAAGAAGAGGTACTTAATGAGATTTGAAAGCTTTCTCCTTCCTCTCACTTTCTTTTGCATTAACATCACGAGGGAATGAGGAGGAAAAAATGGTTCTAGAAAGAGTATGGAAAATGTTAAAGTATGGCCAAATGAATTGTTTTAAAAACCAAGCTCAGCTAACCTAAGGCAGCCGGGTGAACTGTTAATAACAGTGTTGACTTTCAGGTTAGAAACGTGGATAAAGTTTTCTCCAGTTTCGATCCTGAGTAAGTTTCCCTCCCTAGAGGAAAACTGTTCTTTTACTTCTTGATGGCTCCAGGTCATGTTCCACTAGAAAGACTGCCAATCTTGGTATTGAGTTCCCCAGAAATAATTAAATTGACAAAACAAATAAAGGTTAAAAGATCTTCAAAATGTGACCAGACATCCAAGCAGGTGGCATGCACTTTGACAGCCATTTATAGACATGTTAAGGCAAATCACATCTAATTTAGCAGGGACCTGAATCCCAAACAGAGGAAACAAATTCTTGTTACTGAGGTATTTGCAGTTCATTCTTCTAGGGCTGAAAGAGAAAGATGTGGCCTATTCACCCTTTCTCAGTCAGAAAGCCTCAGTTCCAGGGCTATTCCTAAATAAATAAATAAATAAATTCATCTGTAACTCTGGATGAGAGCAAACAGATTTTTAGAAAGCAGACCTTTTTCAGATGTATTAGAACAGGATCCTTCACCAGAACATTGACTCTTTAATGATCTCAACCTCCTATATTCTAGAGCACTGCCATAGGATTGTGTAGGTATGCAGGAAGCCGTGGCATTTGTGAAAGTGCTGTAAACT
Organism: Dasyprocta punctata; assembly: GCA_004363535.1. Taxonomy (NCBI): domain Eukaryota; kingdom Metazoa; phylum Chordata; class Mammalia; order Rodentia; family Dasyproctidae; genus Dasyprocta; species Dasyprocta punctata. The sequence goes on along the minus strand of RJWM01003646.1, from coordinate 11,418 downwards.
GTAAATAGTTTGTCCTGAAACTTCCCAAAGGTTCCAGCCATCAACCAAGTAAGAGATAAACAACAATTTTCTGGAGTCAGAATCTGTTTTCAGTTAAATCTCCTACACTGAAATTGTGCTCACTAATAAATCAGTGTGACAAGAACAATTATGGATCATGCCTAAGGAAAGTAGCATTAGACTTTGGCCAAGGAGGTTGAAGGTCAAAGGCAATGCCACTTCCACTGTGTGGAAGATGACAGCATATGAGTTGGGGCAGGGGCTTTAGGCCCTGGTTCAGGGAGGTTATAGTTATAAAGTTCATAATCAACATCGTGTCCTTAGTCCTGCAAGTCTGTCAGATTGTTCTGGGACAATTTCAGCAGCCTTTGGTTCTTCTTTGGAGAGAAGAAATCACAGCTTCAGTTGCTTCCTTATGTATCTACATTATTTTCAGGGAGACATAAAGACCAAAATCAATCTTTTTTTTTGAAGGAGTGGAATAAATGGGCAGAAAGGTTATGATTCTTAGTTTCTCCAACAAGAGCCTGGCAAATGAGGGGAAAAGTCAGAGAAATCATAGCTGAGTCCATTAGAAAGTATCTTAAACTGATAATAGAGAATTTTAAAAATATGTTTTAAACTTAATTGACATACCTTGATTGTACATATCTGTGGAGTATAGTATGATGTTTCAATATGTGTATGCATAGTATAATGATCAGATCAGAGTAAGTAGGATATTTATCACCTTAGACACTTATTATTATTTTGTGTCAGTTGATTCTTAAGAGGATAATTAAGAACTGCTATGGTTTGGATGGGGAATATCCCCCAAAGGCTTATGTGCTAAAGACTTTCTCACCAGCTTGATGCTACTGCAAAGTTCGAGGGCTGGAAGGTGACTGTGGGACAGAATGGCCACTCCCCTGGTGTCCTGACCATCTCTGGGTCAAGCCCAGAAGGAAAAAGGCTAAGTGGAAGATGGACAGTTGTCATTTATTCGGCTTTTGTGGCTAAAATGTAATTGCTGCATGTTGTGTCTTTATGTCGTGGGTGCCTCTTTGGGGATTTCTAGATGATACCCTGTTGGGAACTCCCAGCTCCAAGTGCCAAGGCAAAGGCTCATCTTCCCTCTCACTCGTGTCTCTGCCCCTAGGCACAGCCACCTCTCTGTGGGGCTTTCTGCCTGAGGCAGAGCCCTGCAGGTGGCTTCAGTGAGTGCCCTCATGGGTTGAGCTGGTGCCAGGCGAGGAGCCAGGCACCTGCATCCCTCTTGGCCTCATGGTCTTAGGGACATTTGACTGTGTGCAATGATGGGATATGTAAAATAGCATGCAACTTATCTCCAAAGAAGTCCTCCCTCTTGACATTTCAGCAGCGCGCTCTTCTTTCCCCATATTCTTCTCATGCTTTCCCTCCCCTCTCGTCCCTCCCCCTCCTCCCCTTTCCCTCCCCTCCTTTTCTTCTTACTCCTTCTCCTCCTTTTCTTCCTCCTCTTCATCCTCCTTATCTCTCTGTCTCTCTCTCCCTCTGTCTCATTTTACTTTGTGAATTAATACTGAATATTAATGAGTGTTATTGTGTAGCATAAATAAGAATGCAAAGTGATATGTAAGGGTTTAGAACTCTTGCATTAAAAGAAAGAAAAACTTCCATTCCATCTGAGCAGATTATTGCAGAATATTATATATTACTTACATGTTAAAGAGGAATTTCTACCCTACTTCACAACCAAGACATAGGAATCACAATAACTGGCCTAGTTTTCATTTGCTGCCACTTATCTTGTTTCTTTAAATGTTTATTTATTCATCTAAAACCAGAGATATACGGTGTGTATTGGGAATTTTATACAAATCATATGTGTGCATGACTTGGGTCAAAGTAGGTACTTAACTAGTACTTATTATTAAGATCAATACTGCCAACTCACTTACTGCCTTCTGTGGACCAATATTACTTGTGGGGATATGCATGACCTCCTGATGCCCATGACTAGGATTCACTGTCCTGTTTAAAAATTCTCAGGAATAAAAATATGGAATTTATGTCATGCATTTTATAGTGTTTGCAGCCTATTACCTGAGTCAAAGACCGATTTTATAAAACTGGCTCTTTAACATTTAGCCTGTGATAGAACCTCGTCTTTCTGAGATATTTTTTAAAGAGGAAAAACAAGCAGATGCCTTTAGAAATCTATGTAGTGAAAAAATTATTCATTCCAAAAACAACAATCACCAGTCTCATTGAGATCTGTATCCCTTATTAGCCCAGCTGCTCTGTGGACCAAGAAACCCTTCCTGGGTGATTTGTACCTTCTTCCACAGTAATGGAGTCTCATATCCTAACACCTGGTACCACCTGCTCTTGCATTGCCAAATGGCTTTGCAGGCTCCTTGACTTTCAATGAGAAGATAAAATAATCGTGTACAGCTTGGAGAGCATATTATGGGGATGCAGTAGCAGGAAGAGGAATAAATTAAAGCTGTCCCTGCTCCATGCCCTTAGGTAAAAACAGACTTAAGCGATTTAAAATGTTGAACTTTAGGTCAGCTGGGCAATCAAATAAGCAGCTGAAAGGATCTGGAGGGAATTTGATGACAGATATTTGAGGCTCAATTGTCAGGAGGGTTTAGAAACTTTACCACAGGGCCAGGGTCAGGATGGTTTAATGTGATTATTCTTGATAACCCAAAGGATTCTTTTAACTTATCAGTAAACAGTAAATATAATTTTAAAATAAAATGTCCCTTTTCACTTGGCTTTTATTTAAATACATATCTTAGAAGACAGAAACCAGGTGTTAATGTTAAAATGTCTTCTCATGAAATACTTTTTATCTCATTGGCTAGAATATTAATTCTGCTGCTACAGAAATCAAGAGAGAATATATGGTATATAATAGAAAAAAACATACACATGAACTTTATGAGTATTCTAAGGTCTTGGGTTTTTTTCTAAGGTAGAAGAAACCTTTGAGGAGTGTTTTCTCTAGCTTTAGCTCTCTATGCTGTATTAATAAATATTTTAATGCCCCCTAAACGAGACAAATCTTGTTAAATATTATCTAGGGTAGGTCCCTGAGAACAAATCTTCTTTCTGTCACTTTGGAGCTGTGTGACTTCTGTGCCTCACAGTCTTCATAGGCTAAAATGTGTCCTCTTCATAAGGTTCTTGGGAGGATTAAAGGAGGTAATTCATGTAAAGAACTTATAACAGCACAGGGCACGTGGTAGATGTTCAATAAATACTGTCCGCGTAAAAACTTTTAAAGATGGATGAATCTACCTTTGATTCTTCTGTGTTGGGAATTTTGGACTGACCTTATTATTGACATTCATTATTATTTTCTTTAAAATCTTTTGCATTTTACCCAAGTGTTTAGTATTATCTATCATAATTATATCAATGATAATTATGGCTCTTATATCACATCACTTTTGCATCTGTCATCTCTTGTTTTGCCAGAACAGAGTCCAAGATTCTTGACCTACCATTGCCCTGCCTTCATGATTTTCTCTCCCTTCCCATTTCTCATTTATGTCACACCCGTGTTATCTGAACAATGCAGGTGATTTCCAATTGCATCCACTCTGCTCTGACTGGAAGGCAGAAACTGCCACTGTCCGCTGAAAAACACATATTTGTACTTTAAGATTCAGGTCAGCCATCTGCTGTTTCAAAATCCTGTCTCTCTCCCCCTGCAGGGTGTTTTCTGTAGTGGTTACAGTGCTACACAAACATCAGGCACAAGCGTTTCAGAGTTCTATCGTGGTTTCAAACTTTTCTCTCTTCTTTATGACCCCCTAGCTCTTTTTTTCTATAAACCTGTCAGAATTATGGTGCAAATTAGTCTACAATTTCTTTGACATTACTGTCATTATATAAGCCCTGCCCTACAGCTCTGTCTTGTGGAAGTGAACTCTGGTTACCCATCCCCACTCTGGCATGATGGAACCTGATCAACTTGATTTCTCTAATTCTCAGATTTCTCTTCTTAGAATGGGAATCATAGTAGGAGCTGTTTTACAGCATTATTTGGAAGATTAAATGAGATTGTATCTTTAGAATATTTTGCTATGGTGCCTGGTCTCCTATGTATATGCTACAAATGTTAGCTAAAGTTAGTTGTGAAATAAAATTTAAAAAATAGGCTAAATTCCTTCTATCTTACATGCACTCATGCACACAAAATGCAAAATACGTAATTGTTGAAAGAATTACCACACATGCTATCTAAATGCATACGTTAAAGAGATTTAATAAATATTTGGTGTGAGAATAACTCTTGTCATGCACCATAGATTTTTAAAACACAAAAGCATGTCTTTTAAACATGACTTATCTAAATAAAGGGCTTATTTCTGCAAATCCCTCATTAATTCAACAAAGAAGCAGGAGAACACAAAGAAAACTATAATTCTTTGAATCTCTAGCGTCTTTTAGATCTGTTCCTTCATTCATTAAACAATTATTGAATACCTATTGCACAACTAGCAACAAATCCTTCACCAGATTAGCTCCACAACAGCCTTTAGGTAAAAGAACAGAATTCTAACCAATCAATTCAAGTGTCTGTGGACAGTGGATTTTTACTCCTTTTTCCTTTTGCAAACCTCATCTATAGTATAGGTCATGGTCAGTATACTAAGCTCACTTATGTGGAGGTAAGTGCTTTGATAGATATAAAAAAAAGCATGCATAATAAAATTCGAGAAAATAAAGAGATCTGAACTTTGTTTTGTGCTACTTCTAATTGATGGCTTTACATAAACAAGGGTACACACGCTTACTAAGAAATCCATGCTTTAAACTGACATCTTTTCCTCTTAAAAAGGAACAAACACTAATTCTTTCTCTGTGTTGAGGTGGGCAAAATACTGATTTGTTCTATTTACATGTGTCAATAACTAAATTGCTAGTTTTCCTTTCATTAACTTGTTTTCACAGCCAATCTTTTTCTTTTCCTGAAGGATAAATCTGTGTACTATTATAGCCAGAGGGGCATTTAAGATACTGCTTTGCACCTGGGAATCTCATTTAATTACTGGAGCTGTCAAAATGTTTTATTGTAAACAGCTTTTCTGATAGATCTACCTTCCCTCCTATGAACTATCTCCCTCAGAAGACAGTCTCCTTTACAGACAAGCTTAAAGTGCAGGTGTCATAATTTAGAAGAATGAAGTTTTTATGTCTTAAAATACTCCATCTTTCTTCTTATGTCTGATTAAGAAATATTACATGTTCTTTTTTTCTAGTTTATGTGAATCATAAAGCACTATCATATTAAGAAGATTTAAAACAATTAAATAGAATAAGCTTCTTAAACTACAGGTAAAATATAGCTCTATTTGAAATAAAAATATTTAGTGCTGTGTAGTATGAACTTACACTATCTATTTTATTTTATTGAGACAAGGTCTAATTATGTAGTTCAGGTTGGCTTGAACTTACTACTTAGCCCAGGCTGGCCTTGAACTCATGGTGATTATCCTGCTTCAGCCTCCCAAGTCCTGGGATTACAGGAGCACGCCACCATGTCTGGCTACACTATCTATTTAAAATACACTCTGACATTTAAAAATGCACTCATAGTATAGTATACAGTTTATAAAATTTTAGAATTCACTTATCTGAACTGAATACCCACCCCCAAAAGAGCTCAGGAATCAAGCTTTTGTGGTATACAAATGTCTTTTCACAAAACACAGCTCAAGTTCAGGGGTTTTTGTCTTATTTGCCTTGATTAGGCTTAAGATTTCAAATACATTAAATTCCTTTTTAATTTTTGGAAAACAGTCAAATTTCAGGCCCTGCCATTATACTTGGAGTACCAAGAACATCAGGAGTAGGAAAGTTTTTCCTTTCTATACAGAGAAGAGGGGTACCAATTTATGTGGGATCAATTCTAAGTTCTAGAGAGTTTCCATAAAAGAACAACAGTGGTTGGTTAGGTAGAGAAGTAGAGTGAAGACTATATTATGATGTGAAAGATTATCAGCAGCTAATGGCCATAATTAGAAAAGGATAACTAACACATTTATTTAAATTAAGTTCCTATCTAAAGACTGATTAGGAAAGATAATCTTATATCCTTGTGCATTATAACTGTCATGTGAAAATATGGACAAATCTGACAGTTCCTGTGAAGTGTATGCAAAGTTCAAACAGACGACCACCTCATTAATAGATAGGATAATTGATAAACTAAGGAAACTACAACCGTAGTTGATAGAGTGTAGTTTCAAACAGAGCTCTATACCCAATTTTAAGGAAGAGAGTCATTAACAGCTCTTCTCTGCTAAATACTTAAATAGTCCTACATGCTTTCCCACATGAACACAGGAACTGGCTTTTATGCTGGTTATGCATAGAAAGCACAAGGCTCACATATGTATATAGACAAATAGGTCTCAACTGTGGTCGCGCAACAGAATCGTCTAGGTCCTGGGAACTTTGGGGAAAAAAAGAAGAAAAAAAGCACCTCTTTCCTGCACTCTACTCTGATTTGTCAGTGGAGAAGCCTGGACATGAGTTCTTTTTGAAACTGCCCATGAATTTAATGTGTGGGTAGGGTTCAGAGTCACTGATGTGGGTTGTGGAAACCTAATACTAGAAATCCAATTTGTAGGATGCCCAGTTAAATCTGAATTTCTGATAAATAATGAAAAATCTTTTAGCATGAGTATATCCCAAATATTGTATGGGACATATTTATACAAAAATAACTCTCTATTTTCCCCAAATTTAAGTTTAATAGGTGTCTTGTGTTTGTCTGTGCTGAGGTATGAGGAGATACTTACTTTTGAATTCTGGTAGATGGAAAGGCTTAACATTTTTCTTAATGGTACAAGGCTATCACTGTACTTTAAGAAATAAGTGATGAAGTCAGGTAAGTGATGGAACCATATTAAGAATGGAACTTTCAGAATGAGGCAAATTGTAATTTTTATTATATTTCTTTCTGTGCCAGAGTCTTAGGAAATCGAAACTTGAAATCTCATAGCTTTGAAGAAAAGTTAGTTAAAGATGTTAAAATGCAAGGCTAGCAGATATTCCACATTCAAACTTTGTTTTTGATCAACTACTCATCCCTGCAAGGTCTCCAAATAAAACCTATAGTTAGAAAATAAGGCACACCTGCGCTTTGAACCTCAGTGTGGAATACCAGTGTGCTAGTCTGAACCTTGTGGATATGTATGTGTGTATGTGAGTGTCTGCAGTAACAAAGGAGGATTCTGACGGTTAAGTCTGATTGCTTGATTGGCTCAGGAACCAAAGGTGAGGCGCACTTCTGGATGTGAATGGGGAGGTTATGGAGGTGTGGCCTTCAGTATTCTACCTGCCCCCTTCCTCTCTGGCACTGCTCCTCACCTCTGCTTGCCAGCCTTCAAGAACTGAGCAGCTTTGCTCTTCCATGCTGTTCTGCTTTGATATATCTGCATTGGAGAAGGCTGGACTGAAACTTCCAAAACCGGGAGCCAGATAAACCATTTTCTCCTTTAAACTGTGAGCATTGGGTATTTGATCCTAACATCAGGAAAGCTAATATTAGGATTTTTGCCCAAGTGTGGTCATCAGAAATAAATAAATCCCAAACAGAACCCTTCACATCCTCGCATTCCAAAAGCTTGCTTAAGATCTAATCATTTCGATGTCTGGTTTTGCTCAACTCAGTCATCAAGAAGGACAGGAAAAAGATTCCCAGAGCTTTAGCACTCACTTCTCCTAGGAAAGAAGGGGTCTAAGGGCCACTCAGCCCTCTGGGAGCCAGGAGAATGTCACCTTAGGGTTGCGTTCTGTGAAGGAAGAAGTTGTATTTTTCGATGTTTTCTTTCTGTTTTCTCCAGCTGAGTTGTTTAAGTTGGCCTGCTTCCTTGGTAGGTTCTTTTTCTACCATGTAAAGAATTAAAACTGTTAAGACCTTTTTACTTTCTTGGCTTAATTTGTTTCAGAGTTTGCACTCTGACTATACAATCAAAAACTAGATTTTAAATTGATTTCATTCCTTACTATATTTGAGATTTTTCTTTAAAGTCCCAACCATAGCTATCTGTTGATATGAAAAATGCAGAGAACTTTTCCCCATTGCTGAGGTCCTCTCTCTGCTGCTGAACAAACCTAATACTTGGAGCCAAAGTGTTCCAGACATGAATCTTCCTATTTCCTAATATATCTTTGAGCATAAAGTAATTCTGTTGAATTCTACTTCTATTTCCACCCAGTCTTGTGACTCATACTCAGTATATTAATGTCCTCATTCCTCTTTATTTGTTTAGTATTTAACTCTGCCACACTGCACATTTCTGAAATCCACAATTATGACCAAAGACTTAGCTAATGGTCCTGGTGGACCTGATCAGCAAGGAAAATGGCAGAAGGACTCTATGTTTTACGGGTGTGTGTGAATTTGTGTTTGGTCTTTTGTTTTGGTTTCACTTCAACCCTCCTATGCACAAAAGTCTGAAGATCATGGTTTACATAATGAATAAAATAGAAGCACATGCTGGGGGTAGTTTAGACTGGCTGAAGGGAATCTGGCATGGCTGAACTGACCAAATATGGTAAAATAGCCCAGAGCACAGTAAAGAATGAGAGAATGCAGGACAATCAACCAGGTAGTAACTTCCAATGTGGGACGCTATAATTCTGAATCCAAAACAGGGCAAAACAAAAACCATAAACTTATGCAATACAGCCATATTTGTTTTGCAGTGAGAGTCATCCCAGACCTACTGATCAGAACTTTTAGGAGTGAAACCCAGCAGACTGCTTTAATAAGGCCTTGGGTTGATTCTGAGCCACACTAACTTTTTTTTTTTTTTTGCGGCACCGGGGATTGAACTCACAACCTCGCTCCTGCCAGGGCAGGTGCTTAAGGCACTGAGCCAAACTCCCGGCCCTGGTTTTTTGAGGCAGGGTTGCACTATGTAGCTCAGGCCGGCCTTGCGCTCGTGTTGTAGCCCAAGCCAGCCTCGAACTCACAACGCTCCTCCTACCTCAGCCTCCCGAGTGCTGGGATTAAAGGCGTGCGCCACCACGCCCGGCTCACACTAACATTTGATCTAAACACTATAGTAAAATCCCTCTCAGTATGAGTTCCCTAAACCTAGGTTTTGATGGCCTTGGATCCTACTTCCATTCTCTTTCATCTTAACTCCACTGACCGCAGAGAGAGAAATGTTAGCACCAAGGAGAAAAGATCTGTATAGCAATAGCAGTTGGGTCTTGGATTGTAAATTCCAGGTTCTCTTTCCTTTGTCCCCCAGGGTAGGAACCACAAGACAGTAGAAAAATGGTCAACCTCTTCTCAGAGCCCACAGCCTGAAGCCTCTCACCACTCCTACTGGAGAAAAATCTACTCAGTTATTTACCCCCACTAGCCTATAACATTGCAAAGAATTTTATCATCATGCCCTGCAAAGTATCCTAAGATTTGACTAATACTAGAGCCACATTTCTCACTCTTGAATGACTGGTAAAGGAAAACGAAGACTATTTCTCCTCATAGCAGCTATTATCTAGCTTTTGTTTGTGTATGAAGCCTTGGGTCACTTAAAACACACCTATTTTGTCCTAAGAGGTTCTAATGCAGGCAATCTCAGGTACTGACTATATATAGCCCAGGAATCAACATTTTACTAAGAGCTCCAAAAGATTGTACAAAACTTTATAGACAACCACTGCTTTATAAAGGTAGATAGACAGCACCTGTAGCCTGCACATTTTATTCATTTCCCAGTTTTCATGGGAAAGATTATAGAGTCTGCTCTCACTAAAATCTGTGGGCAGATATATTTGTATTGATAATATTGCAACATGTTGGAATGGTACGCTCTTTCTTGTACACCATCTCAAAATAGTGACAGCAAAGGATGGTATTGCTTTGAGAGTGATGCTTGCTTGATTTAAACGGTTCCTAAAAGAAGCTTAAGGATATGTATTTGTGGCCACACAGAATGTGCAGGGATAGTTCTGTGGGTGAAAATCAGGTACAATTGAATAAATTTCTAGGAAAATCCAAACAAAGATACCTATTTTTTTTTTCTTAGTAAGAATTAAGGTGGTTTTTGTTTGTTTGTTTGTTTGTTTTATGCAACTGCTGTGGAGTCTCAGCTGCTTCTAAGGAGGTGGTCTAAAATACTGGATTATGTACTTTTTCCTCACTTGGAAAAACTTGTAATGCAAACTTCTGCAGCACACTGCCAAATAAATACTAAGAATGACTGTCCTGGAAGACACACTTTTGGCAATTGGAACAGGGCTATAAAAATCAACCAAGAATTCTCTTGATTTAGGAGTGGCAGTGACTCCCTGAATGACACATTTTCATTCTGTAACAGTAAAGCATAAGGACATCCTCTAACGTTTCTCATTGGGCTGTAACTAGTTTCTTTTAAGAGAGAAGAATGTAAATGTAGCTAAGGTTGCAGGTGTGATTCCCACATGAGAAAAAAACTTCTCTGGTTATGAACACAGACCTTTAGTCAGTTGCTTGACAAACTACTAATGTACTAATGACAAGAAAAGATTTCTAGAAAAATTGAGGTGTTGATACTACTATACAAGAAATAAACACTCCTTTCATACTGGTATGTGAAGGTGGGCTTCATCTTTATAATATGTGTGATTTAGCTAGATTTTAAAGTGTCTAACACCTTAACAGCATCAGTTTTTTGCACATAACATCTTTAGACATATGCGACACACTAGAGCAAGCCAAAACAAAATCTCTCAAATACTAAATAGATAATTCTATATAGAGCTACCACTAGGATTAATTCCCATATTTTTATCCAGTTACCTCCATTTTATAGGCAAATTACCTACTTGAAATTTTCTCACTCTTTTCCTTTTTGTGTGTGGTACTGGGTATTGAAACCAGGGCCTTCATGTCCAGTCCAAATTTTTGTTTTAATTTTTAGACAGGATCTCTGTAAGTCACTGAATTGGGTCAGCTGGGTTCAAGTTATAGTTCTCCTACCTCAGCTTCTCAGAGTGCTTAAATTATAGGCATGTCCCACCACATCCAGCTCTAATTTATGTTTTAACAGTTGCTAACTTGGTTTATAATGATGTTGCTTAGGGCTGGGAGTTTGGCTCAGTGCCTTAAGCGCCTGCCCTGGCAGGCGCGAGGTTGTGAGTTCAATCCCCGGTGCCGCAAAAAAAAAAAAAAAAAAAAAAAAAAAAAAAAAAAAAAAAAAAAAAAAAAAAAAAAGAAAGTATAATGATGTTGCTATAACTTTATTTTGGTGCTATTAAGAGTTTTTGTCACTAAAGTTGTTATTTTGCATAGTTATCTTCAAAAGAGTTACTCAGATTACCATATATAAACCTGCAAAATTGATCTAATCCTTTGAATGTTAACTGTTTTGTTCCAAGAACTAATAGAATTAGTAATACAATCATCTTAGCTATCTTAAGTGTATATGTACA